>BQNB010032502.1:3247-53116 GCA_026074375.1 Tanacetum coccineum | reverse complement strand
TTGTTAATATATCATATTAAAAAACACAAAAATATTTTTCTTTTCTTTTTATTAGTACATATCATATAAAAAAAAAATTTAAAAAAAAAAAAAAAAAAAAAAAAAAAAAAAAAAAAAAAACCAAAAAAATCAAAAAAATAAAAAAAAAAAAAAAAAAAAACCAAAAAAATCAAAAAAATAAAAAAAATTGTCCATAAAAATTAAAATTCACTAATTGGTAAAATACCAAAATATAATATTCTCAATTGAGGTATTATCATAATAACTTCCGGTGAACTTGTTGGTTCCCAACCAATCGAACTAAAGATTTAAAACTTGCCTTCTGTGTCACTTACGATATACGGCTCACCTCATTCTGATTGACAAACTATAAAGTGGGTATAAGGAGGGTTGTTCCTAGGAACTACGACCCGAAAGGAGAAATAAGCTTCGCGCTATTCCTACTCCTCCGCTCACCTGTGCGTTTTTCATTGTGAGAGCTACCGTGAAGTAAGATCGATTATTTGGCTTAAGTTCTCTTATCTGATTTTGTCCAATTGTGAATTATGTTGTTAATAAATCCGAAAAACAAAAAAAATAATCTTCTTTTTCCTCTTAACCGTTTAATTCTTTTCTTGTCCCTCTTATTTGTTTAATTCTGATGGAGTCTTATCTCTGTTTTGAATGTGTAGGGTGTGGACAACCGACGGATAACTCTTATTGTTATTCGTGCACGTGCCAACAGTGCGGTTGTCGTCTCATTGATGGAGTTTGTCTTAGTTGTACTTATGGAAATGGAAATCAAATCGATTTTTCAACTCCGTACTCTTTTGATCAATCTCCAAGTTTCTCTCACCACCCCACACACTCTAAGCAAATCTTGTGTGAATTTTGCGGGAACGATACTCAATATTGTCACTGCTGTACACCTCAAAGCCAGTTTATCTATCCAGAGCCAGATTACAGCCTTGATTTCAATTCCCCGCAAGATTTGCATAATCTTCAACAGCAAAATCTTTGCTGTGAAAATTGTAGGGGTCCTCATGCGACTATTGAATGTCAACCGATGAGTCAAAACTCTCATTCTTTCGGTTTTGACCAACTTCAAACCCCGCAATTTTCCGTCAATCATCAACCTCCTCAACCAATGAGCATGGAAGCTTTGCAAGCCCAAGAGGACCTAATGAAATCGATTGAAAGCTTTCTCAAAAAGTTTAATCGTATCTCTTTTGGGAAAACGCCTAAGGTTCTATTGCAAGCTTGGGACAACTTTTTTGAAGTTAAGCACGCTCAATCCGAGGAAATGCAAGAATTGCTTAGCAAACTTGTTCAAAATGTGAAAATCATAAGTGACGAGCTATCTGAGTACATCAATACTCCGGCTTGGCTTGGAATCGCCCTCTCGGTCTACGTGATAATGATGAAGGACGAGGACTATACCATTGCATTCACACCGAATCACCAACCAAAAGAGCCGTTCGTTAACTCTCTAAGTTTGGGGGACGAGGCATTCTAGAACTATTCTGCAACGGAATCAGACGATTCATAAGTCTGAGTATCGAGACCTTGTTCTCCCAACCCCAATTGAGTTCGAGGATTTTTCCGACAATGAGTGTGATTTGATTCCTCTGGATGATTCTTAAAGAGTCATGATTTTTCTTTCTCCAACCTTCTTCGATATTGATGAAAGCTTTTCACCTTAAGTGACGAGTCATTTTCGAGGAGGACATTCCAAAAAGAGAATTTTATCATTTTCTCTAATCCTCTCTTTGTTCTTGATGATGAAAATTGCTCATCGACTAAGGTGATCGATAATGGATGTGGGCTGGAAGGATCCATTCAATTCCACCAGGAATTGATTTCTTTTGATGCTGAATTGATCTTGTAGAATCCGTGGCCTGCTAATTCGAGACATTTCGATTGTTCGATTCTTCTCCTAAGATCGATTCTCTTATCACAATGAGTTCGCGGTGAACTCATCCTTCTAAATCAATTCACCAGAAATGTGGAGTTGAGTTCTCTAGAGATGATTGGCTTAAAAACCCGCATTTAATATCTTTGTAATTTCTTTTCTAGCTCCTTGCTAGTTTATAAAATTTTGCCGTTCAAAAAAAAAAGAAATAACACTACCTAACTTTTAGGTACCGCTTCAAGGGTTTCATGAAAGATGGCTCAATAACGGTTTCTTTAACTTTTTTTAATCCAGAGGCTAAAAACATATTTGTGACAGAATGCTCGGCCCTCTTACAAGATATTAAAGACAAAGATCCTTACCATTTCCTAGAATTAATTACATCACTTGAAGGAAAGCATTATATCTTTCAGTTCCATTTCAATCCTTCCAACAAAAGTATGCCATATTGGTTTCATATTTGATAATATACTAAACTAAATGCATGCTGCCATAATACTAGCCTATGATAAACCGTTGGCGCTAATGGGAAACTTTACTGAAGAATCATCTGGATCATCAACTACCACAATAGAAAAGCTGAATGACATTTCCATTCTGCCTGTTGTGGTTGTACTACATGTTACAAACAAAAGTTGCATATCAAGTAAGCCAAATACCATGTGAGCCAAAAAAAATGCTCTTTAAACATTCCGCTGAGGATAAAGGCCATCCCATAGCAAAAAAGACTTAAATAAGAAGACCAACTGATCCAAAAAATGCATAACTGATCCTTAGGTTTGTACGTATGTATGATGCTGTGTGTTTTTGCTAACATGATTGCAATAGCAAGAGAGATTTGCTTATTGAAAAATGGTTGTAAACTTTATTCATGTATTACCCCATTTATGTGAAGTTTCTGGTAGCATGACAAGAAGTATATGCGTATGTGTTACAAACACACTATTTGTCTACATTTGTGTCTTATAAGAATGGTCACGTATAATTTCTTACATTTAAAATAAGGTTCCTCACATATGCCAAGTTGTCTGAATAAACATTTGATCTGTAGTTTATGTTAAATTTTTGCTACTCACATGTTGTGTTTATAGTTGGACAACAATAAATGACCCAATCTCTTTTTTTACATAAAAACTCTGATGTTGTATGCTACGAATGGCTATATATAGGTACTTATATATGCAAGTGTGGTATGTATCATATACTTTCAACATGTTGAAAATTTAGTGCAATTGTAAGAATTAGATCATATTTGGAAATGAGTTTGGAGTACGAAGTGTATACTCATCAAGTCACTGATTCTCCCTAACTCTTTTAGTGGTTAGCTTAATGTCTATTGAATGGGCGGTTTTAAGTTTGACTTAATGACCATGATTATGGTCATGTAACCACTATGCATTTATGAAGGAGGTTATGAGATTAATTGACCAATTAATGCTCATAACTTCTTTTGACCATGAGTTACAAACTCTTTTAATTAAGAGTTTTCATCTCTATAATAGAGATGGACACTTACATGACAGGCACAATACCAACACATAAAACATAAACACTTAGAAGTGAAAAGTTCTTGATTTATGTGCCTAAAACAAGAATATACACTTGGTTTTATCCCAAGGAGGTATTCATGTAACCCATGCATAGGGTCGAATAATCTTCTTTGGAAAGTGATTACACGACTTCAAGTGATATCCGATAACCATCTTTGGTAATTAGCTAGCTTATTGATTATCTTTACCCTGATTTGGGCCAACCAACAACCAATAACCAAAGAATATTATTTTGTAATAATTAATGGCTGTTGCTGCTATGAAACACATGGCTTTAAAATTTGCCAAGCTTGATAAGTTTGAAGGGGTGGACTTTAGGAGATGGCAGAAGAAAATGCACTTGTTGCTTTCCAGCATGAGTGTGGTGTATTTGCTCACTACTCATATTCCTAAAGATGGTGAGAATGCTACCGTGGATCAAATCAGGAGGAGGAATAAGTAGGATAATGATGACTATGTTTGCAGAGGTTTAATCCTCAAAGGTATGTCTGATCCTTTATTTTAAATTTACCAAAATGTTTAATCTAGAAAAAAACTATGGGATTCCTTGGAGGCTAAATATATGGATGAGGACGCATCAAGTAAGAAGTTTCTTGTAAGTAATTTCACAAATTACAAAATGACTGGTTCAAGACCAGTTATGGAACAATACAATGAACTTCTTGGTATAATTGGAAGGTTTATACAACATAAAATGAACATGGATGAGGCCATTCAGGTCTCTTATATCATTGACAAACTTCCCCCTTCTTGGAAAGATTTCAAGCATACCTTGAAACATAATAAGGAGGAGTTAACTCTTGTTGAGTTGGGCAATCATCTGTGCATTGAGGAGTCCTTCATGGCGCAGGATAGTGACAAGCAAAGGGCTACAATGTTGTTTGTCCACAGTAATTGGACGTGGTTGTGTAGATCTTAGATTTAGTTCTGGAAAGATTGTTTCTTTTTTTTAATGTTTTTCATGTTCATAATATTAAGAAAAAAAATTGTTTTAAGTGGTATTTTAAATAATTGTGGTTATAAACAAGTAACTGAATATGATAAATTTATTTTGTCTAAACATGGTGTGTTTATTGGTTTTGGCTATTTGAGTAATCAAATGTTCAGGCTTAATATTGTTAATGATAATATTGGTTCAGCCTTCATGTCAACCTCTAAACTGAATGATTCAATCCTATGGCATGCTAGACTGGGCTATGTCCACTTTAAGAGGATGACTTTGGAGCAACTGTTCATGTGTGCAAAGATAGATGTTGGTTCAAGACCTATGAGTCTCTGAATGATGGATCTATTCTCCACATGGGAAATGAGTCAACAGCCCTAGTGCAGGGACGTGGTTTTTGTAAAGATTGTATCTTTGTTGAATGTTTTGCATGTTCCTTGTGACAACGATGATTTGAGCAGGTTAGTCAAACCGTTAGTATTGACTTATGTGCCCTGTTGTTGCAATATATGGTGTTTTATGATTCACGGTGTGTTTAAAATGAGTTATATGTGGGTTATGTGAGGTATTGGTAATCAATCTATTGAGTGTGATCATCTCAATGAGATTAGAATGGTGGTAAAATGTGTAAGTATTATTACGTATATGTATTTTTGTGTTAGTAATCTAAGATAGGTTTAGATTTTAAGTGGTAAGTTAAGAATAATGTAAAAATATAAAATATAAAAATTTCTATTTTAGGACAATTAGGTTTTGAAAATTGAAAATGAAAAAGTTTTAAAAAAAGTTATTTTTAAAAAGTCTAGTTGAATGTTGTTTATTGCAAAAAAGCGTATAGTCTAAAATTTAAGGTTATGTAAATTCAATTTTATAATTAATAAAAAAAAAAAATTTTTTAACAAACGACATAACATAGAGGGGTGCGGGTTGCGGATTGTCGATTCGGTTTGGTTTACAAGGAGAGAAAAAGGGAAACAAATTTGAGTCAAGTCTAATTCCAATTAGAGTTAATCTAGAATATATTTTAGAGGCCTATAATATCAAAATAAAGGATCCTTTATCCCTATTGTTCGACCGATCCAGAGAAAAAAAAAGAAAATTTTTAGGGTTTAAGGTATTTTCTAATTCTTTGTTTAATTCTAGTTCTTATTTTAATTCTTGTAATCTAAGTATGATGGATTAGGTTTAATCATGAAAATAAATTAGGGTTTTAAATTTTTTGGAGTTTATAGTTTAATGATGATTGTTTGATCATTGGTTCAATTGGTTTCGTGATTTAATCATGCGTTAGGGTCTAGATCGCCCGAATTAGTTGTTTAATTCACTGCAGAAAATTAGGCAGTTTTGTAACGGTCATAACTCAATCATAAATTATCAAATAAACAATTTACAACATACTGGAGATAACCTCAGAGAGTCTACTTTCCAGCAAAGTTGGTCTCGTGAGTTTTTATGGTCGGGAAGTGGGTCAAAAGGTCTTTACAAAATCAGTGTGTAAAACTGTGACGAATTTCAGTTTTGGTTTTGATTTTTCTAAAAATACTTAGACATCTAGTTAGAGGCTCTAAATCACGTGGAAGTTAGTTTATATATTGTGTGTGACCCCTGAATTTTTTCTAAGTAGGTTATGAAGTTTAAGTGGGTTATCTAACGTCATACTTTTAGGGGGTCAGATTCTGGCCGAATTCTGGACACTTTGGATTAATGAATTTCTAAAGGGTATTTGTAAAAGGGTAATGACTTTGGGAGAGCTAGGAGAGGTTCATAAGACATATATGTAGCATGGTGAATTTTGGTTTGAATTGTGGAAGTGTTTAAGTGGTACGTTTAGGACGCGTAAGTGAGTATAAAATTCTGCTCTAATCCAGAAAATTTAAAGTGTAGTATTGAAGTGTAAATGGTGTATATAAGAGTTGGAAAAGGTTTAAAACAAGTATAGAACTATGGTAGATAGCTTAGATATCCATCATAGTTGAGGTTACATCATATTGGGTTGAATGCCTAATTGATGGTAGCTTATTGTGTGCTTAATTGTTTAGATTATCCGTGAAGTGTTTCTGAAGCTTTTGTTGGATTCTTTTGGGAAGCTAAGCATCCGGTGAGTTTCATAGTCCCTCTTTTTAATGTTTTTAAATTGGGATGGAAATGATGCTAAGTGTTTTGGAAATGTTTTGAATTGCTGTGATTATGTGTTTTGATTGCGTGTGGACATTATGTGACTGCATATGGCTTGTTGTTGCATGATATTGTGTTGTGTTGAGGATCATTAATAGTGGGGCTGATCATCTCACGGATCGTTAATTTGAGATTGATCAACTCAGTGAATTGGTATGGGTCCAGGCCTAAATATAAGCTTCAGCTGGTAGACTTTTAGGTGCATAAGTGACGTATGTGGGATCGGAGGGGTACGCCTACCTAGTATATGTATGGTTAGTTTGATATGGTGATTTGGCTTGCATGTTAGCATAAGTTCATATGTTGCATAATTGTCCTATATGGTTTTGATAATCACAGTAATTGGTTGAAAGGTTTGTATTGTATGTCTTAAACCTATGATTCTCGCTCAACTTTATGTTGACGTTTTTAAGCATCATTTTCAGGTGAGCTTCATGAGAATATTGAGGTTAAGAGAAGTGGCTAGAATGACCACTAGGATTGCATTGGAGTTCGCTCCTGAGTTTATTTATGTTTGTTGCATGGATTTTGTTAAATGTTATTTCATTTTATTAGGCTTGTGAGATATTGTTCTTTTATTGGTGAGACCCTTTTTCATTAATACAAGATGTCGTTCTTTTGGTTTCGGTATTGTCATGACACATTGTGTCTTTATTACTTAGTTATGCATTTAATGTTTCTCTATTGTTGACACCATTGTGTTGTGATGATATCCATTCTTGTTTACGCCTCGCGTTTCCGCCTTGGCAGGGTGTAACTTACATACGATGAATATTGCCAACACCCCATAGTTTTAAAAGGCTTTGTATTGTTTGGAAATAATTACGTAGTTTTAGAAGCCTTGAAGTTGAAGATATGTTTCTGATTCGATTAATGCTTCCTCGACCGGTTCATCACTGAGTTTATTCTCGAAAAGTAGTAAAATTTGATAAAAGAGGTTCGCATAGGTATGATGAATCCTTTAGATAGTCAGTATCCTGCAGGATGAAATGTGTATATCTGGGACTTAGTTGACTTGGGTGCTATTATTTCGGCTACTTAAAGGGTTTAATTGTCTACATTTGGGACTTAGTTGACTTTGGTGTTACAATTTATATCAACTCTATCCTGAAGAACGCTCTATATCTACTCAAGAAAGGATTTCAAGCATC
The DNA here is from genome assembly GCA_026074375.1 of Tanacetum coccineum. Taxonomy (NCBI): domain Eukaryota; kingdom Viridiplantae; phylum Streptophyta; class Magnoliopsida; order Asterales; family Asteraceae; genus Tanacetum; species Tanacetum coccineum. The sequence continues at coordinate 45,406 of BQNB010032502.1, read as the reverse complement.
TAAGAGGATAATGACGAGACTAACCACAAATTGCTGCTTCAGACAGAGTGACAATATCGATCGCTCTTAGTTTTGTAAGTTTCAGGTAATGTCTCATAAATCATCTTGTATACATGTAGTGCAACTTCATAAATATATAGTGTTTGAGTAGAATTTTTAAAGAATTTTTTTCAATAAATTCAAAATCTTTTAAATTTATGTACTCAACACTATATTAGGCCCTCATTAATTGAGGGGGAGCAATGGAAAATGTTCCAAGAAAATCATGCTATTACTATTTTCTCCCATGTGTTTTTCAAATCTCAAATAGCCATTTTATTCCATTGATATCAAAAACATCATATGGTATGCTATTTTTGATGGGGAGAAAATTAGAGTAAAATGTAATGTGATCGTCTTTGACTCAAGTGCATAACTCTTCCCTACATGTGCAAAACAATTTCGAATCTCGATGCACATGTGTAGGGTGAGTATTTCTCAAAAAGGCATTGTCGTCGCGATTCTTAAGTTGATTCGTTAGCTCGTTGTTCGTTGAGATATCCAAAGCTCGTGTTGGTATTCTAAGGTGTTATCATAGAACTGGTGTTCTATGTTCTCCGTTCGGCGCTTTGATTGTTTTCCTTTGTCTTAAGGTGACGATACTTTTTGGTTTGGTTCTAAGACCGTTGGTATGGATGAGTTCTCATGTTTTGTTTGTTGCACAAGAGTTCCTGTCGTGTCGTTTTCAAGAAAAATTAACATTTTTGTATGGAATCCTTAAGGTTATTTTTGGGAGTCTATTTTCCTTATTCATGATGTTCTTTTGTTTGCGGAAGTATAAATTCCTTTCTCAAAGTAATTTTGTTGTTTGTCGTATATATCGTTTAGGTGTTAAAAACTTCTTTCGAAAATAAATTATATAAATAAAATGCAACACATTTGTTTTAACCATCTTTTGATTTCTTTTATAAAATCATAATTAAAATAAGTTTATGAAAATTTTATTTAAATTTATTTTTACACTTAAAATTATTGGCATTATTAACTAAGGTGATTCTATTGTTTTAAAATGATTGGTATAAGGTTATGAGGGAAAGTTTCCTTGGGTAGAAAGTCAGTTTTGGTACAAAGGTTCTTAATCTTTTAATTAATGGGTCATGGTACGTGGTATTATTCATTGGGTGTTTCTAGCATCGTTGATGCGTTTGTTAGGTCTGAGGTTCGTTCGTTATGTCGATGTTTATGTTCGGTTGTTTCTTCTTTTGGGATTGTGTGATTTTTGGGTCCATACCAATTGGTGCATGTGAAGTTTGGTATTTCTTCATGGCGTGGTTCTAGAGTTGATGGTAGGTCATATCTTCAGAGTGGTGCGATTGATGGTAGCGAAGCGAATGGAATTATTCGCGATCCCAAGTTGGAATTAGAGAGTTCTCGTTTTACTTTTGATTGAGTACCTCTTAGTTATGGGAGCGTTGATGTAGCCGTATGAGAGAATTAGTTGTTGAGGCATAAGGTTGGGATGGTATGCCACAAGAAGGTAGTTAAAATACCTTAGTGAGCTAAAAAGTGTTTAAGGTTCGTGAGGAAACGAACTAAAGAGGATGCGAGGTCTCGTAGGAGTACCAAAGCATATGAGTCGAAATTTAGTGATACTTTAGTAGTATGTGAGCTTCTCAAAGTGTTTCTCAGGATTTAGTGGGTTTTACCCCTCGTCGTAGAATAGGATTTCATATGAAATTAGTACAAGGAGCGATGCCGATTTGCGAAGGCTCGTGTCGTTTGACGTTTTTAGAAAGGCAGGAGGTGTGGAATGATTGCAGGAGTTACAAGGTGAGGGTTGGTTCGAATGGTGACTTGTTGTGGGAAGCGTCCGTATTGTATGATGGGAAGAAAGGTGGGTAGTCTAGGATGTGCATGGAGGAGTTGAGAAGAGTGAGATAGAAAATTTGTTATGTATGATGTCACCACTGGGGGTGCACAGGGATGGACGTACTAAGGACTATTTTTAGGTATGCGTAATTTGGTACCACGTTGAAGTTTACGGCTATGCCTTTTGGGTTAACCAATGCACCAGCGGTTTTCATGGAGTTAATGAGCTGGGTGTTGCATGGAATGTATATAGGTCAAGCTAGATAAACGGTATATATACGACGATATTTTAAACCGACTCGAAGTCTAAGGAGGAGTACGAGTCGCACGTGAAGATGATCGTGGAGTCACTGAAGGAAGAGAAGATGTACGTGAAGTTTTCCAACAACGTAGAAGCGGAGCAAAGAGGAAGCTATCTAGATGTGGAAGGAATCAATTGGGTAATGAGCCGATCTTGGCATTACCGGAAGGAGCAGACGATTTCGTAGTATATTATGACGCGCGAAGTAAGGATTTAGAAGCATGCTTGGAAAAAAGGAGAAGGTGATTGCTTGTACGTCGCGACAACTGAAGGTTCTTAAGAAGAATTGCATGACTAACGCTTGTTAGGTTTGCCTTATTAATGCTTAAAGGCATTAAGTGAACGAGACGTGGAGAGTGATTTATATGGATCATGAACGTTTCCAACACACTTTCAATCAGAAGGATTGAACATGAGGCAGAGTCGATGGATGAAGTTATTTAGTGAGTACGGTTTTGAGGCCAAGTACCATCTGGGAAAGGCAAATGTAGTTGTTGAATCGTGGAGTAGGAGAAAGAGTGAAGCCAAGAATGAGTTCTGGATTGACGTATGACGATCCAAGCTAAGATCGAGAAAGGATGTTGGTGGTATAAGATAAGACGTCCAAAGCAAAGAACGCGTCAACATGAGATGTTGCGTGGCTTGGACCAACGAGTGTGAAAAGAGATGGAGAGTGGTTCATATTGGTTAGACAAGGTTCGGATCTCCATTTGGAGAGATGTAAGGACCTTGGCTATTGAAGAGGCGTATATGACAAAGTATTCTATCATCCTGGAACGGATACGATGTTGGTGTGTTTTAGGTTTTAATAATTCGATGGTTTGAGTATCAAGGGTCTGTAGGATTGTTGCTACAACCTGAGTTACCCGAGTATAAGTGGGAAAGGATAACTAAGGATATCATTGTCAAGTTACCAAGTGTGAGTGGTGGATACGATGGCGACTTGGTGTAGCAATGGATCGGACTAAGTGTTCACCAATGTTCTGCTATGCTTAGGACGTGTATAGTGGATATTAGAGGTAGTTGGGATTACTTTATTTATTCGTGATGAGATGAGTTTTTCCCTAAGGTGGGGATTATCATTCGAGTATGGATGTTGCTTCATTTGAAACATATTTTTTTTAAGTATAGAAAGAAGGTGGTTACCCTTTTTATGAGGCCATAACTGGAGAGAGATGAGTTGAATGGATCGAATTGGTGCATGAAACAACACAAAGATAGTGGTAATACGAGAAAGGCTTAAGGTAGCTAAATTGTCAAAAACGTTAGCTTGGTAGTAATGGGAAACTTTTGAATTAATGTTGATAGGTTATGGAGGGTAGAAGGTTTCACCTTAGAGAGGTGTAGTATGTTTGGAAAGAAATACAAGTTAGAACCGGGTTATGTAGGACCATTTGAGATCTTTGGATGGATTGGCCCTATAGTTCGGTTTGAGAATTTATGTTTCTTATGAGCTGAGGATATACATTTGTGTAAGGAATATATCGTTGTGAATGTGATTAGTTAATTTAAAGATGGGTACGTAGGTTCTTGGTGACCTTAGTACGCCTTAAATGATTTGTGTCTGTGGTTTTGGTTAAAATTTATTTATGATTCACGCCGAAGTCAGCCAATTCTCAAAAACGTTGAGATTTGTATCATTTATAACTTGGTTTTCAAGACAGTCATGTTTGGATGAGTTGCGAGGCGGGTTCGTAAATGACGTTGTTACAAACAACTTAAGGGTTTTGAAAGAGTTTTCTCGATGACGAGTGAGGTTCATGTAGTAGGATGCTTCTTTTTGTTTGAGGTTGTTGTGTTGCTAATTGAACCCTTGTGGGGGTAAGCAAAGTCACTAGCAGTTGGATTCAGATTGTAGAAGTTGGATAAGATTAAGGTTGACAATGTAGAATACTAGTAATCTAATGAATCAACCAAGAACAATAAGTGATATGTGGGTTGGATTACGTTAGAGAGAAACTTGGATGGGAATGGATGAATGTATTTATGGAATATGTGTGTAAACCAAAATGGAACAACCCCAATGAAACACCAACCCTCTCCAGACAAGGAGAGGGTGTATATAACTACTTCACAGGCCGGCCAGTGACTGGGAGTTGGCGTCACCTTGGACCTTGGGCCGGACTAGATTACTAATTAATCTTATACTTAACTTGTTACCGGAAGTAAGACTTTACAACTTTGGAGTGACCGACACTTTCGTGTTTCCACAATCTCCCCTAAGGGAGGTCACTCCAATTACAAACTTAATCCTAGCATGCTATGTTTTTTCCACTATCTTTAGCTCGTACTTTTGACTTTCTCTTGTGTTTATGTTGTTGTGTTCATAGACTTCGTGGTTTGAGCTTGTTCCTTGATACCTTGTATTGTCAGTGATCTTGAGCATCTTGAGATCATCAACCAAGCACAATCTCTACGCCATCTTGTAACTTTGCCACCTTGTGGACTTGCGACTTCTGGACCGACATGCTCATACCATTCTTGAAAAGCTTTAATGTTGCATCTTTCTTGAAATTCTTTAACTTTAACACTTTGACACTTCTAGAAAGATGTGTGGTATCAGAGTAGCGGAAGTCTTGAAACATGTACTTGAGCTTTCATGATGACTTTATGTTTGTCGGTCGGGTATGAGCATGTGGTTATGGATCTTGTGAGCCAGCTGGAATCAGGAACCTCCACCACCATTTTACATAGCCTGCATAAAACAGTTAGCAATAAAGCAGGGGGACGAATATGGCTTTGTCATTCGTCCAGGTTTGGTTGGAGAAACCATCGGATCCGTGAGGATCGACCTGTGATCAGATAGATTCAATTTAAGAAGAATCTTCTTGACAGGATTTCCAGCTGAAGTATTGAATCTTTCTAACACATAAGTATTAGATTCATCGTACTCAGCATGTTCTCATTATCGGAACGTCTCAAAGCAGACAGCACGATAAGAGTGAACCAGTGAGTTACTATCTCACCGATTGATATAGAAAATTGATTTGAAAATCAATCGGTGTATCACTTACAAAATTGTTTTTGTGACACACCGAGAGTGTTTATCATTTCAAAAATTCACTAACAACCGTTGATCCATTTCCTGGAACAAGTTTGATTCTTATAGAATCGCACCATCGTTTCTTTCCAGTTGTCACAAGTTTGATTCATAAAGAATCGCACAAGTTACCTACCATGAGCTTGTTTGATGTTGGCTCAAGCAGGATTTCCATCTTCATTGTGAATGAATTCACTCTGATGTTCTGGCAAAATCACAAGGATCTTGCGTAGGACTCTAATGATATTACTTGATATTCACATTGTGTGAGATAACAAGCTAAATTATGACAAGTGTCCTAATGAGATTAATGGATGATCTCTTTTGGCTCTAGACTCAATTGTGCACTTTTAATTTTAGTGATCGGAGGCTGGAGCAGACTGCCACCTTTTCAATATCAACTAACTCGGAGTGAGAAAGTCAATAGAAATGAGTGTATCTCCGTGAGTTTTGAAACAAAGTCTTTCTGACTTTGAGTAGCTGGGAGGGGGTTGTGCATAGCGTCACTGGGTCCATGACTGTCTTCAATGTCAGACAACACCTGAGTGTTTCTGACAGCATATGTATTGACCCGGTTTCTGCCTAAGTGTATGGAGGGCTTCTTTATTTTCACCCTTTATCCTTACATTTCTTTTTCATTCTTCAACCCCTTCAATGCTTACCGAGACTTCATAACTAACACCTTGTTGGGTTTGTTCCAGTGTTAGCTCCATCTCAGTCGGCATTATTCCCTATTCTCACTTTTTCTCCTTTTTAATCATACCTAAGGACTTCTACACTAACTAGTGGATATCCCTGGGTAGATCCCTCCGGTTCTGGCTGGATCATGGGATCTGAATACCTAAGCCTAACCGCCTTATAACTTCATAAATTTAAGAACATGGTCGGTCTTTTGGGTATTTCATCACGATCCTTCCAAAAACATTGAAAATTTCAATCAAAGTGTTTGATATAAATATCAAAAGATTTACACTTTGAGAGTTTTTCATCATCACTAAAAGCTCCCCCTTAACATGTGCATCGTAATCGTAGTACATGCTAGGTGTGGAGTGCATTGAGTCCATTTTATTTGATCACTTCTGTCAATATACATTAAGTCCAGGTTAATCACATTTTCTCCCCTTATCCAAAATGTTAATCCCTTGATATTTTGGATATCAATTGATTAACCGTTCGGGGACAAAATGATATATTCTAGCAGAATGGAACATATTATTGCTCCCCCTCAACGTTTGAGGGTTTATAAGACAGTGCTGAGTACAATAATTTGAAAGATTTTGAATTTACTAAGAAATTCTTGAAAATTTTGTACTCGAGCACTCCTTATTATCACCATAAAGTCTACACTACATACAATCACATGATTATTATGTACGAGGTTTGACCTGATTGATGAGAACATCATATGATAGAATCATATGGTTCTTTTGACGCAGCCGTAGGTCTCCTTCGAACAATTTTCCACCAACGAACTTTTCCAAACTCCTCATTAACCTACTTTCTTTCAAGAGGTTGTTAATCTGATCTTTCTCTGTCCAAGCACTCTTCAGCGTTGCTTTAACTTTCTTTCCAAGTTATGAAAGTCTTTGCATCAAACTTCGAGGATAGAACAGATTCAGATACATATGTAACTTGAGCTTGTGAGGTTGGTGATGTCGGTGTTGATGTTGTCTTAGCTTCCCCCTAAACCAACAATCCTTTCTTGAGTAGATTCAGAACTTTCTTTTAAGCCGCATCAAGCAGTCTTAATGTATAAATCCCAGATATCCAAAGTACACAGTTAACCCTTTCAAGAATTTGTTACCGCAACACCAAAGTCAATTAAGTCCCGGATGAGCGCATTTCTCTCTTCAGGATAGTCATGATATAAATTGTAACACCAAAGTCAACTAAGTCCCGAATGTCACAATTATTCCCTCTAAGTAGTCGAAATGATTACACCTAAGTCAACTAAGTCCCAAATGTACTCATTTTTTTTTTCTGCAGAATACTGACTGACTTAAGGAATCATCATACCTATGTGTACCTCTTTTATCAAATATTTCTACTTCTTTTAAGAATAAGCTTAGGGATTGACCGTTTGAGAAAGCATTAATTGAATCAGAAAAAACTTTTCTCACATTTTCAATAATTATACTCTCAACACTTCCCCCTGGGGACTCAAATGATGCATACTGAGTAATGACAAGATGTCTCTTCCACCATGTGATTGAAATAGTGCACCCGAAAGATTCAAAACGGCCTAAAATCAAAAGAAGCTAACCTCAAAAGACAACTAACCTCAAAAGAAGGCTAAGGACACTATCATGTATACATCTACTCCTTCCCCCTTGCTGGTTTCGACACCTCAGAATCAGCAAAACCTTATACGATACATATTCGAGATTGTGTATTGAAGAATTGAATATGCTTAATCTATTCCGTGAGAATAACTTAAGGATTTAAAACTAGGAAGTAATTCCAAAGCATTCTAAGTCTCCCCCTTTTACAAATATGAGGTGTGGCAATTTTGATGTCGGTAGTTTAAAGCCTGAATTCACTAAGTCTCTAAGTCCATAAAGATTTAAACAAATGACATCTAAAGCACTTGAAGTTAATATAAATTAACCCCCTTTGAAATTGTTATCCGTCATTAGCCAAAACTTTATCCATTATTTCATGACTTATTTTGAAAGACCATTTTACAAATAGTTTGTGAGATTTCTCCCCTTAAATAATGGGACGTTTTCTATTTAAAGAGCTGTTGTCATTGTTTGAGAAGTCGAATTGTCTTTGAAAAATCTTTTTGTGATTACTGAAAACACTGATTCATTATGAAGACAACTTTTTACCAACAAAAAATAAGATTTCTCTTATTTTAACACATAAGCGCACTGAGACGTACACTGATGGAATATAGGAAGCACGGGTTGTGATGCAAAGTAATCACAAGCCTTTGCATGGTCATAAAGTAGACCATGCCCGAGAATAAATTCCCGTTGTTAGGAACAACTGTCTTTTTGACGACATGTTTTCCTTAGGGAGAAAAACGGGTTACTATCTGAAATAATAGCAAGCCATATGGCATGTTTTGAAAAACATTTGAACTTTTGCACGAACTTTATTTATGTCCACGTGTCTTTATTGAAAGACATTTCTAGGGACGTAAATATTATCGTTTGCAAAAGACATGCCATTGAAAAACTTCTTTTTGTATTTTTCTCATTTTTTAATTTTGTATTTTGTTTTTATAAAGGTTTTATAAAATGAAAATCTTTTTGGTTTTTCTGATTTTATATTTTTCTCTTTTGTTTTTATAAAATTTTATAAAAATAAAAATAAAAAATCTTTTTGTGTTTTTATGATTTTAAGTATTACTTAGGATACAAGAAGATTTCTCTTCTTTTGAAGAAAAAGCGCACTGAAGCGTACACTCTTCTTTTCTTTGAGGAGCGGGGCCTGAAGTGTTGTCTACAGACACCATTATCATGAAGCAGTTGTTGTTGTTCTTTAACACCTTGAGAACTGTTTGGAGACTGTTTTTGTTTGTGAATCCCCTAAGGCACTTGACTCTTAGACATCAACTTTTTCAGCAACCAAATTCTAAATCTTTCCTTTTTAGGATTGAAAGATGTACCTGCACTTAAGTTAAGAGTACATGCACTGACATTAAGAGTTTGATTGCATTCATATGGGTTAGTGATATCTTCATTTGAACCATTTAGGGGTTCACAGTCAACCTTGGTTGTGCTAGAGGTGAATTTCTTTCCAGTTGGAACCCACCTAAGACCAACAGTGTTAAAAATTCTACCCGTCGGTATCCACCTAAGGCAAGATCTAGGAGTGTTTGTTTTCTCATGCACAGCGGAAGACTTATTGGGAGAAAACTTATGTCCTGTAACAATCTGCCAACTGGGTTCGTGAGTATGACGCATTGGTTCTACGGGTTTGTTACTGTTTCTGGTCTTATGGGGTTGAATCTTAGCACGTGAATTCACTTCCTTTAGGAGTTTTGTTATACAGACATCATGATTTGCATTAAAGACACACTTTTGACAAGTTGAGCACACAAAGTGTTTGAAGTCAGAGAAAGGACTAGAATTCCTAGAGTGATCTGCTTTTGGCATAACAGTTGTCATTGGGCAACTACTCTTAGATGTTGGCAAAACCCTAGATGTTTGATTATTGCTCCTAGGTTTTGATTTGCAACTCTTAGTAGTGTTTTGTGATTTAGCAGATGGCATTACACTAGTTGTTGACTTTCTATCTCTTTCTTGTGTCCTTTTCTTAGCTTCCTTTAGATAGTAATTATGAATCATGTCATTTGAACTAAATCTTGGCATGTTCTTAGAACTATTCCTAGATGAGCTAGATGCAATCATATGATTAGGTTTTGCAAAAGCAGATTCTCTTCCCTTAGGCAAATAATGTTGAGTGACTGGTTTTGACAAAACGTTATTCACATCAACTTGGGAGGCAAACCGTGGTTTTGAAAAATTAGGTCGTTCAGATTTAAACGCATTCGGTTGTCTAACAACTGATTGGTTTCTGGGTGGTTGTAAAACCGGTTTCCCCAAGATTGATGGTTTTGCAAACTTAGTATCCACGCTATTTCCTTTTAACTTTCTTAATTCGTTTTTCAACGCTACATTCGCAAAAACCTTTTCCTGAATCTGAGCCTTTAAATCAGCATTTTCAACAGTCTTACTATTTATTTGAGCAATCAGTGAGTCATTATGGTCTTTTGTCTGAACTCGTGTCGTTTTGATAGAATCGTAAAGATCTTTGTAAGTCTGTTTTAAATGCTCATTTTCCTTATGCAACTTCTCATTATCTGCAAGTAATTTAGCCACACTATGTTCCAATTCGATATTGATCTTTTCAAGTACCTCAATTTCCTTGTTAATCTTGGCTTTATTACTTGTTTCATTCAAAATTTGACCATGTTGCCCGTCTTTTAAAGCTTGATTTTGATATTTAAGTTCCATGTTAACACAATGTGTTTCCATTCTTGAAAAGTCTTTTTGAAGTTGGGCAACGGTCTTTTTGAGAAAAATATTTTCAGACTCGAGAGATTGGTTTGAAAATTCAGTTGTCATGTTATCAAATGATTTAAACTCATATTTTCTACCAGGTTAAATTATGTTTAAAGTTGACTTAACTATACATATGTGAAGATATGTTTATTTAGTTACTTATGCGCATGTTTTAAAACCCGGACAACCCGGTGGGTTCAACCCGATCAACTTAGCATCGTCTATTGTCTTTTGTATTTTCTCGGGTAAATAAAAAACCAGAGTTTTATATTTCCTCAAAGAATAGGATGTACGACGTAATATTAGACACACATTTTGATGGACCCGGAGCATTTAAGATGACTTTAGGAAAAATCGACGAGTGCATCTAAAAAAATCATGGGGCACGGAACCCCGAACCATCCCTGCCTGCTCCTAGCGGGATTGGATTGGGTATAGTAGTTGAGTTTTAAAACTCATGCCCATGACTTTGGTTATGTCATTGTTGGCTCCACGCCCCCCCCCCCCGCCACCCCTTGAGGGACCCCCCCAACCCCCCCGGCAAAAAAAAAAAATTTATATAGGGGGGAAAAAAAAAAAAAAAATAAGGAAAAAAAAAAAAAAAAAAAATAAAAAATAAAAAAAAGAGGGATATGAGATTTTTGTAAAAGGTATTTATAGTGTGTGTTATAATTTATTATAAGGGTTTTTTTTTTATTTGCAAATAATTTGTTTAAATAGCATTGTAGTATATAATTAGATTGTTTTTTTACGGATATGAAAGTATATTATTGGGAACATTTGAAGCTGAACTTTTTTTATTTGTTGTGTATAAAGGGAGGAGCAGAGGTGGACAAACTCGAAGAGATCAATTAGGGACAGAAGGATATCAGCAAATGGGTCGAAAAGGTGGCCTTGGTACTGGCGATCAAAGTGGTGGTGACAAGAATCAAAACCAAAATGTGCAAGGGGTCGATGTTGACGAGTCCACTGGCTGAAAGCCTGAAAGTTGTTAATTAGCATGTTTAATGTTTGTGTTGATAATGTAATACTAGTATACTCACTATGTAGCTTGTTTAGTTGTAGAATGTGAGAGTATAAAAAATACTCCGTAACTTATCTAGTGTTTGTTGAAATGTTTTCGGAGTCTTTACTGTGTATCCTTTGTGTGTGTAGCAAAACATGTTTGTTTCATGTTGGCTCGAATACTCTATAAAGGAACCTTCTCTAATATGAAGAACATGCAACTTTTTTCTATCACAGCTGATAAATCAGTTAGGATAACTTTAATAGCTCCCGGACTTGGGCGGAGCTAGGTTTTTACGTTGAGGGGGCCGGCCGTGCTTAGCGCAAAAAGTCATAGTGATACGGGGTTGAATGTAAAAAACACTAAGAAAAGCGGCTTTTAATATACATAACTAATGAGTAAAGTAGGTTGATTAGGGGTGGCTTGACACGTACTAGTCACCTTACTAGCTCCGCATTTGCTTCCGGTATAAGGCGTTTTTTGCACTCGCTCCGACTTATAATGCCATTGGATAACATCCGCCCTTGCTCCCATCAAGTTTGGGTTATTCGCATCTTCGCTCTAGGCCGACCTATAATCCAATGGAAAAGCACTCTTATATCAGATCTCGCGTTTATTTGTATTTTTTTGGGTTACATGTGGGTAAGATAAAAAAAATTGGAGTTTAGGTGTTTCAAGTTACAGGTTCCAATTTTATTAGAAAAGAAAATAATAAAACCCAAGCTGAAAGAGATGAAAATTAAATTTAGTATACTTTTTATCTGTAATGTACTAAATAATGACTAAAAATCTAAGCAGTTGATTAAATGTTGTGATTGTGGGGAATATCTAAAGGAAGCTGAGAATTGAGCTATAAAAGAAATCCCAACATCAGTTTGAGAACCCACCATGGAACTGAAAGAGGTGCTTGCAGATCATTGGTGGTTTTTTGCAGCAGAAAGTAGGAAAATAATGTTCTGAGAAAGGAGCCAATCATCACTTCACTGTCAATGAAATGTTCTCTAGCAAGTGTTACAAGGTGAAGGTCGGTAATGGTACAGTGGGGGTGGCCAACATGGAGTCAGAACCCAAAAAGCAAGAGACGGTGCAGACTGTGGAGAAGGATAGAAAACAGCAGATTGATGCTTTAATTTCTAATATGGCTGGCAGTGGTACAGAGGCAGCACACAAGGAACAGGATCCCGGAAAGCTAGTGATGGTGCAGAATCTCGAGGTGGGCAGAAAGCCGCAGATTGATGCTTCGATTCTCAAAATTATGAAAGCGAATGAGATTATGGACTGTAACGATTTTGTGAGAGAGCTTACAAAGCAACTACAGTCAAGAATCCGGACCAACCCTTCAATTATAAAACGGATTATCACACTGCTGAATGATCATGGCAACTTGCAAAGGGACACAAAAGATGGAAATCTGCTTCGATACTCGGCTTGAGGGAAAAAAATGACATTGTCAGACTTCTATGGTGATTAGTTTCTTTTGAGATTGTTGGTCATTTTGTACATCCTTCAAATGTGGTTGGTTGTAAAGGCAAACGGTTAAATCTGCTTATCCTACAGAGTTTTATGGCTGAATTGTTGCAAAAGGAAGTTTAGTTTTAAAAGAGGGTCACCATAGAACAGCAGGAAAGAAACGATTATTGCAGTTAGCAATTAAGCACTTAATGGTCAGTTGGTTGCTTACTAAACCTGTCGAATCTAAATAGATAGAGCTTAAAACCTAACTTCCAGTAATGTCTAATATTGATAACTTTATGTGGTTGTTTCAAGAGTAAAGAGCAAAAAGGTCTTAAAGTGTTGTGTTGTGACAAAGATTACGAATGTCTTTGTTCATTTCTATTTTTTCCAACTATAATGGATATGTAACTTTTTCCTTCTACATCTATGCAGAGGCGGAGCCAATAGGGTGGCTAGCGGGTGCTCAGCCACCCCCAACCCAACCGGCCTAACTTGTACAAATTATAGCATGAATTTCATATTTTCATTCTATGTTTCATTGAGATTTTAATTTGGCACCTGCTATAAGGCTCAATTCTGTTAGCAATGGTGATAATGTTGGAAATAAGTGAGTTTGGAAGTTTACTATTCACAAAACACAAGGTACAACTAGATGATGTTGGAACTAATTGTACATGGTTGTTAGCATATGGTACAAGCTGATGATGCAGCCAATACCACACGTATTTGACTAGGTATGTGATGACTTGGTAAAAGGGGAAGTGTTTGATATGAGAGAATTAACCACTCATTATCTCCTCTTTTTATGGGATCGTGGTTATGATCACAACTGATCAATGTGATCATGATTATCAGATTCAAGTGTGTATAAAAAGACCAAAGTGGGTTCTTATTAGAGACAACAGAAAACATGCACATACTTAATCAAATTGTGTCTCCATTTACTTCCTGCTTTATAGTTTTCGGTTACCACCATTACGTTACAAACCCGAGTTGTTGCTGCTCAAGGTTTGCGTGTGTGAACTGTATCAATCCTGGAGTGCCTTGGCTCGTAGACTCCAGCAACTTTACAGGGTGCCGAACGTACTTAAAAGGACAGGGAATTGGCTTCCTGTATAGTTGAAATTTCACTTTGGTTTGTTATTTTTGATCTTTGCTGCTGCGTTTTGGGTCTTTGCTGCTACATTTTTTGGGTCTTTGCTGCTGCGTTTAACATTGCTTTCTTGCTGTCCAGAACGTCTGCAAATGACCCATGTTGTGGGTTCTGTCCTTAAATTTATCCGTAAGGTACATCATATTATTTGGTTCTATACTTATGATTTGGTTATGTTTGCTTGCAAGAGATGCTGGAACAAAATGTTCACTTAATATTCAACAATATTTTAAGTACGTTTTGTGCAATCTAAATTGAACCAAATTGTACATGTATGTCTAAGATGCATGAGTAGATGACTACGGATCAGAAACTAAAACAAAATTATGTAGTATTTTGTTTTAGCCTTAACTTGCTTTACAGAGTTTTATAGTGAAAACACATGTCACAAGGTTCATGTTAAAACATACTATGTTACAAGAGAAGATGTTTTTCGTAAGTAATATAAAAAACGAGCCACGTTTGTTTGAGTGTATTATGTATTGCATAATTGATGCAATATATGTTCAAAATTGAGAAAGCAAGTAGAGATATTTAAAGGTGATAGATAACTGAGGTTAGTAAGTTCTCTATAAGAAAATTGTCATTTTTCGTAGTTGTGAATTTATCTATGAATCAATTTATGTGAAAACAAATGGTGGGGGTTGTAGAGTAGAAGCTTATGAGAAGTTTCAAATGTATATGAGTGTGCATGTTTGGTAAGTAACCTTTGCATATACGGGTTGGTAATGCATCATACCTCCTTTTGTTTGTGTTTATCAAACGAGAATATTAATCTATATATGCCAATTGTAAGTTGTGGAATTGGATTGAAAGTTCGAGCCTATACAACTTTGCCATATGTTGTATACTCTGTGTATGCTTGTAACCAAGTTCTGTTTATGAGGTCTTTTTGGTGTGATTGTCGATGGGTACATCCAAGGTGGCACATATATCGTATTTTGTGATAAAAATCCACTTGGTTAAGGAAATATTCTAAGAAGAGAATATTAATACATCTCGTGAAGGAAATTGTATCAAGACATCTATGCATGGAACACCAGTTTTAATTAGACACATAGTTGCAAGTCCATGCTATTAAAATTGCGTTTATTAGCAATACGTATATCGTCGTTTAGTTTTCGAAAGATGTTGAAAACTCAAAAGGATCGTTTGTGAGAAAATCTTAATGAGGATTACTTGAGATACCATGAGGTACTACTGTCCAATCAAGAAAATAAAGCAAGCAGGAGTTTGTTTGAAAAATGAAACGGTCTAACCATTACAAGTAATGGTTTAATGTTTAAATTTAATTGACCTAACTCTGTCTAGTTGTTACAAGTTGGTACATTTGCAACCTAATCTCAACGCTCTTAATGTTGTAAGGGCACTTAAAAGTACTTTGGATTGGTCACATTGATGATTAAACTTCGCAAGATGGTGGGTTTATGTACACATGAAATGAGTTGTTTCTTGAGCAGAAGCAAATGTATAATTCTTATTTTTGGTTGAAGGTGAGCCCATTGCCTGGTTGTCTAATATGAGAAGGCTAAATGGATTAGAGTCGAACACATGGTGAAGATGTGTAATAATATTTTTTGAGAATGGCCATCAATGACATGTTTGTCAAGAAATCTAGAAACTTGACTTTGGCACTACTAAGTCTCTGACGAGAGACTGAGTGAGTTATTGTGATCGACAACCAATGTGGTAGTTTGTCGGATAGTCTCATTAAGGCTCTGACGAGAGACTTATTGAGACTTGCTAAGAGGCATGTGTCTGAAACCATCGAGAATCGGTTAGTGATGGAAACCCGACTTGAATGTAGTGCTCCTACATTAAAAGTTTAATGGGTAATAACGAAATCATTAATTGGTAGAAGGTGTTATCGATAAATAGACCCATGCATAGCTTAGATAGCACGGCGTTGTCGAGAAAGGATGAGATTTTTCTCTTAACAAAGCTTTTGAGGCGTCTTAGCAACGAAGGCGTTAGAGTAGTTTTGCCTATATGACCTAAAGGTGGTGCCGCCTTGAATGGGGAGTTGTGGTTTCTCTCTTAGAGGGTCATGAATCAGGATTAAGCGCACGGCCATATTAGCGCTCAGTGAGAACGCAATGGTTACGGTGGGAAGTGTGTAGAAGTGTGCCGGTGAAACAAAGATTTTTGGTTTAATCTTCGAACACCATTATATCTTAAGGTTTGTGGTTTAATCTTCGGACACCATGGAATCAATTTCACTTTGCATACTTTGAGTAAACGAGGTTTAATCTTAGTGACACCTTCGTGACATAACCCATTAGAGTAGTTGAGAACTTCCAACCTGGTGGGGGATTGTTGGAAATAAGTGAGTTTGGAAGTTTACTATTCACAAAACACAAGGTACAACTAGATGATGTTGGAACTAATTGTACATGGTTGTTAGCAGATGGTACAAGCTGATGATGCAGCCAATACCACACGTATTTGACTAGGTATGTGATGACTTGGTAAAAGGGGAAGTGTTTGATATGAGAGAATTAACCACTCATTATCTCCTCTTTTTATGGGATCGTGGTTATGATCACAACTGATCAATGTGATCATGATTATCAGATTCAAGTGTGTATAAAAAGACCAAAGTCGGTTCTTATTAGAGACACAAGAGAATACACGCACATACTTAATCAAATTGTGTCTGCCATTTACTTCTTGCTTTATAGTTTTCGGTTACCACCATTACGTTACAAACCCGAGTTGTTGCTGCTCAAGGTTTGCGTGTGTGAACTGTATCAATCCTGGAGTGCCTTGGCTCGTAGACTCCAGTGTCACACCCCCAAATTCACTGCAGCGGAAGACTGGATTTGGGATTGTGACTTCATGGCGTGAAGAGGACTTGATACGAGAGATAGACCTCTACATGCCAATATACCAATGCAGACTCCATATATTCCGTAATATAGAACACCTGAGAAAAACATTGCTAAAGTGTCAACATAAAGTTGGTGAGTTCATAGGTTTTGTCGTTTGATAATAGTAATGAACCACAAGATTTATAACCATAGCATGAAATATAGTAATCCTATATATCACAATGAAAAGTATTTACTATTGTCTAAGCTCATGACACCGAAACGTTAACATGTATCGTCATAGATAAGCCCATGCAGATGTCCAACCCGTGACATCCGTAACTGACTCAAATGAAACTGTGTTTGCTTGACTAATGTCAGTCCAAGACAAACAGGGATGTCAATCCCGATAGATCTATCCATAACATTCGCGCTCCCTTAACCAATCTAATTGATCAAGGAATTGACGGTTCATGATAAATTGGGCAATATAGCAATATGGGTTGAACAGGGACTTAGACCCAATAGTAAATCAGTAAATGTACTTGTATTCAACTGTTAAAAATAAGCAATGTTCTCACCCCAAAAGATGATTTAAAACAGTAAAGTAGGGGCTATGAAAACTCACCTTGTCAGTTAATCGCCTGGAATTGATAATGGATCAATGCACGTCAAGTAGTGACTCAGTGAGACACCTAAGTAATTATGGTAAATCTGAGTTTACATTCTAAATACTTAATGTATGAAATGACTTATGCAAATGGGTCACCAAAGGCACTGTTGTTATGAGTTAACGTTTTACGTTTTTCAAAATATTGATTAAACCGTTGGCTCTAGGGACGACTTTTACAATTATAAGTACCTATACAGGAATTTATACTATTACGCGTCGTAACGTGTATTTACAAGTCCATGCGATTCATATCTAAAGAAAATATAAACCTTATTGGTAAATTACTAAGTTTATATATTTTTCTTGTCGCATTTATTTATTTACATCATAGTCGCTTATTAATTTGTAAAATTATCAGGTTTACATATCACGATTCGCTCGACTCGTTTCAATTAAAGATTATTAATTCACACTATACCCTTACGTCTCAAAATAGCGGATTTTAGTCTCTCTATTTCCTAGTTTAAGTAAATTGCCAAGTTAACCTTTTAAGCTTTCATATGATCGTTTTTAAATCCCTTGACCCTTCCAATAGTAATATGTATAATATATACATCTTTCATATTTTAAATTCTTTTATGTTTATAACTTTTTCATGTTTAAAACCCGAATACGTCTCAAAATATTTTCGTGTCAATTAATTTATGTGAGCCGGGATAAGCTTGTTTACCAGTTAAAAGTTCGGTTCTATTGTTAATAATTCTAATTCCTCAAAAATATTGTTTTTAAATTTTATACTTGTCGAAATAACTATACCCGTTAACGAGTTGCTAGTCCATTTGGGGCTCGAACCGGGAGTTCGATAACTATGCATGTAACATATCTCTACGTCAACGTTTTACAAACGAAAGTAGTATGAATGTTCCTTACGCCAACTTTTCATAAACTAATAAAACATGCATTCCTTTATGTATCACCAAAACCCATGTCTTGTTTCCCCCTTTTTTTCATTTTTCTGTCGAGTAACAGTGGGTTGTACCCACTTGTTTTGTGTTTTCTTCCTCACTACATAGCCCACCATATGAATATATATATACCACACATGTTCTACTTTTGTTCTTTTCCTTTTTGCTGTTCGACCTACGCAACAACAGTGAGTAAAACTCACTGTTTTCAGTTCCTTTCCTTTCTAATTTGCTCGCAATATGCATATCTAGTTCCTCCATTTATCCTCATGATGCTCGACTTGAATACTTGGTTTACAAGGTCTTTGAATGTTGCTACATGGGGACAATAGGTGCGTCTGAACAGGCCCAACAGCGGCTGCTGTGGCCACGTCTCTTTGCGGCGCATGGTCATGGCAAGGCAGCAGCCTGCGGTGGTTGCCGGGACGTTTCGAGCGCGTCTCAGGTAGTACCCGCTTGCCAAATGTTGTGGGGTATTAGTGTGATCTAACGAGTATATATATATTTTTTTGTTTTTACTCTAGTTATATTGGGATTGTACCGTGCCCATAGTGAGCCAAGGGCTCGCTAGGATTCGGCTAGTGACCCTTTTGTTACGCTCAAGGTGGCATACCGAGGTCACAACGAAAAAAGGGGGGTTTTATGGTGTTTACGTACAACCCTAGTGTTTACGCATTCCTAATGAGCCAACATATTGTTATAACATCCTTGTTTAAACTTTTTTTTTAAATTGTCTGGGTTCGTTATTCTATGCATGGTATGTCGAAAGGTTTGGTATGCGTATGTTTACACGGATCACATATGGGTTATACCATGCGTGTCGTGTCTCAATCATGCAAGGCCGAGGTTCGTCAAGCTATAATGTAGATAACATATTAACGAAAGATGCTAAACCACGAGGACGACTTACCGAGGTCCAAGTTCGTCAGACGACGAGGAAGGTAATGGTGTCAAAAGGGCTCGAACCCTTCTTGTTTCTACTCTTTAAATCCAACGCCTCCTAGCTCTCGAATCCAACGAAAACGAAAACCTAACTCTTACCGATTTGTTTAATCTTTGCTTTCAAATTTTAGTTGAGATAACTTGTTCGTGCATGGTGCCTTATTTATACTCGAAGTCTTTGATTGGTTACTGAAATGTTGCATGTGGAATGACTCTATACTACTATTGAACCATAGTGTAAATTTTCTAATACTGTTATCATCATTACCCTTTTTCTAATACTATTAAGGAATCTCTATTATTTCTTGTTTCTTCTATTTGAAATTTCATCAGGTTCATAAGACGTATCATGGAGATATTTAAAATAAGAAAATGGGTAGGGTAGTGTGTAAGGCTTTGTGATGATGGATGTTTTGCCATTATTATGTGTTGGTTTTATATATATGCATGTGCATATATCTGATATTGGTTTATATGTATTCTTAAGTGTATATTTCTTTTGAATTCTCTTAAAGAGTTGCATGGTTATCGAACGTAGATGGTTTCATGAAAATAATCTAAGTAAATGACTTCGTTTGAAAATTGAAAAAAAATAAATATTGTTTTATCGCTATAAGTTCTAAAATATCCTCTTAGACACAAGAGCAATAGTGGTGATATTCGTGTGCTAATTAAACTTTCCATGAACAAAAGTAATGCATTGACGATCATAAAATGACCTCTTGTTAAAATTAACGGTGAATTCGTAAACTTGCAGTACATGACTTTTACTTAACGCAAAGGGAATTAAATTTTCTTACGAGGTGCCACAAGATGGAATGAAGAAGATGAGGAAAAGAGAGAAGATTATATTAGAAAATGAGAGGAGTGTTTGGATGGAACATTACAAGAGAGAAAATGAAATAAACCAACCCTCTTTGCACACTTGGAGAAGGGTATTTATACCAAGGGGAGGCCGGCCTTAAGAGGCTTGTCTTAGGCCGTTTGGTATTTGCTTAATGGGTCAGGCTCAAGATTACTTTGGGCTTTATCCCGATACACATACAATATTAGATTAACTAACGAGCTCGATACCCGTTCTAGTCTATTACAATGTAGATTTAATAAAGACCATGATTCCTTGTTCGACTTAATATTTTTTCAGGCTAACACAAGCTTTGATAACTAAAATTGGTAATTTAAAAATCAATAATGATATTAATTTATATGATGTACTTGTTGTTCCAGAGTACATTGTTAGTCTTTTTTTTTGTTCATAAACTTGCTAGAGACAGTAAGTTGTTTGTTGGATTTGATAAGAGTAATTTCTATATTCAGGTATAAGGGAAAACAAGACTGTGGGGATTCGTAATCAATGTAATGGGCTTTACTTGTTTGATATTGATAATGCTAGTAAGATTGTTACTAATAGTTGCATTGCTTCCTATTTTGTTTCTAAGACTTTATGGCATCAAAGACTTGGTCATCCTGCTGATCAAGTTCTTGATGTTCTT
Source organism: Tanacetum coccineum (assembly GCA_026074375.1). Lineage (NCBI taxonomy): Eukaryota > Viridiplantae > Streptophyta > Magnoliopsida > Asterales > Asteraceae > Tanacetum > Tanacetum coccineum. The sequence continues at coordinate 24,765 of BQNB010032502.1, read as the reverse complement.
AAAATTGCTCTAAATCTTGATAGTCATTCTACTTCTGATCATCTATGTGATACTTGTAATAAAGCTAAATTAACAAAAGAACCTTTTCCATTAAGTGATCATAAATCTACTAAAATTAGACAATTGGTGCATTTAGATGTATGGGAACCTTATAAAGTTATTAGCAGAGATGGTTTTAGATATTTTTTGACTACTGTTGATGATTTTTCTAGAGCTGTTTGGGTATATATGTTGAAAGGAAAAGATGATGTCTATGATTCCATTATAAGTTTTGTTAAAATGATAACTAATCAGTTTGACACAAATGTTAAAGTTTTCAGAAGTGATAATGGGACTGAATTTGTTAACAATAGACTTCAAAATTTTCTTAATGATAAAGGAATCTTGCATCAAACTACTTGTGTTTATACATTTCAATGGATGGCATGGAATAGTTTTAATCGACCTCGTGGTGCGATTTAGGACCTGAAAAGATGAGGTATATGATTATTAATGTTCGAACTCTTTCTGGTATCAATTTGATATCCGCATCAAGACCGGAATAGGAAACATTTTTTTATTCTATCTTGTTTTATAAGTTTGACTTGTCAATCGTATGTAATGGTTCGTAAAGCATTTTATTGCTTGTTTGTTTGCGTATGTAATATGCTTAGATGAGACATTCCACTCTCAACCTTTGACTTAAACATTAGTTTTGGGGAGAATTTTTTTACCGAGGTAACACCCTTTACCAAAAAAACAAGAAGGAGAATTTAAAATACAATTAGAACGATCGATTTGATTGTTGTAGGTTATTCGTTATGATCTTCATTGGTCTCCGAAGCTTTTCTATGTTATTTTATCACCTGTATCGGAACGAAATAATATCTCAATGTCCTTCTAATGAGACATGAACCCCGCAACCCGCTAGTTATACGACCACAGATAGTTAGCCAAGAGGCATTTGGTACGCACCATATGTTTTATACATATTCATTTTGTTGATAAATCTAGATGATTTTACTATATTTAGCCAATATTTACTTTATTACAGTATAAATGCTCAATTTTGTTCACCAATATGCATACTACCCATTATCCAAGTGATTTCTCAACCTTCTTTTCACTTTTGTAAAGATCAAAATATGTTAAAAGTAATGCTAAAAATTAATCGAAATTCGGGTACTGATTTTTGAGAACATGTTAAATCGAATGACATGATACGTACTTTTATGCTAATATGGCCTCAGAGGTTTTTAGTTGAATATCGTCAAACGGACTGAGAAGGAGGTCCTACAAACTAAAGTATTGTAATTCTCGTTGTTTCGCCCTATTCCAAAAGTTTCTATGCAAAGTATCTTAATGATTTTTTCGTCTATTATCTGTACAGATATTCCAATACAAAATCATAGTAAACTCTGGCAAAAAAACTTTTCGTATTGAATTTCATTATTCGAAAACGCTGCTTTATTAAAGGTATAAATATCTTAGATGGTCCCCTTAATTCTTAATTAAGAATAGCTGGTATCGCAAACGCAAGAAATGAGCTTATGTCTTTAGAGTTGATATTCGAGAAAGCTTTTTGATTCTTTAATGGGAATTACATAGGACCTATTATGAAAAACACTTTGGCTGTGTCACAAGTGCGTTTTTGGATATTTGGTTACTACATATGCTCAATCTTTGTCCTCTAATGGGTCTCCTACTTCTGAATTATAATTGTAAGGGTTTACATAAGGAGATCCCCTATATTTTTTTCTCTATATTTTAGCTATGGAGGGTTTTGCATATGCTCACGCAATGGCAGAAACGTTGGCCAATTGTAAAGTGTCTATTTTTGTAAGTGAATAACATGCGTATCCTCCCATCTCATCTACCTGAATGTTATTTTCAATTATTTGGTCTTACGTCGATGCTCATAAGCTCTTCTTATCTTCGCCGCTTCTATCCTTATATCAGTCTTAAAAATCATATAATATAGTCTGAGTGGGTGTTCCTGAGCATCGTCTCCACTTGGCTTATTCTAATTGATGCAGGCTCCACTTTCCTATGGAAATATCTTGAGTTCCTTTGGAGGTAACATGCTTTAGTTCATAATTGAAAGCTAATACGCAAACATTCTCCTTCCAAACTTGCTCTTTGAAAGCCTCATTGTAGCGGTTTGGAGGCCCGCTTTCTTTAAATCAAATCAGTGCTCGTCCACCTTCCAACCCTATTACATTCGATTTATCCAATGCCCTTTACCATTGTTAAAACTATGAGTCGATGCGAATCAATTCTCTTAGGGTGGTGACGGTGAGGAGAGGAAAATTCAGTTCAGCTGAACAAATTGTACTAGTAAAGACCTTGGAGTCTTAAGAATCAGGGATAATTTCGCGGCTCAATATCGTGCACTTGTTCAAATGGAATTGGAGGTTTCTTTGCAGCCCTTCCATCTTTGGGTGAGGTCATCAAAAGCATTCGAAGTGCCTCATGAACAAACAATGATACTTCTCCTCGTCCCTAGTCTACAGCACTGGGAGGTAATTCTTTCTTTCATTTAAGCGCGTAAAGCTTACAGGTAGTGTCCCCAAAAAAAACTTGCTTTTCATATTTGTGGCGTAAAATTGTAATGATCGTCTACGAGATATTGTGAGAAGATGTTTGGTGTGGTGAACAGCCCCTAAAAACTCTTTTCCCTCGTATTTATATGTTGGATACAGATAGACTTTGTTTGGTTATGAATCGAATTCCCTTTCATGTGAGCTCTATTCTCAGGCGTCAACCGCGGGGGGGGGGTATTGAAATGGCCCAGCTTTTTGAATTACATGAACATACCACGCTTTCTGATCAAGGAGATTCTTGGCTTTGGACGTTAGATTCTTCTGGGTTCTTCTCTGTTGCATCTGTTCGGTATTTGGTCGACTCCAAAACGTTAGACACAGCTCCTAATGCTACTCGTTGGATTCGCCACATTCCAATTAAAGTCAATATTTTTATTTGGAGATTGATGCTTAACAAGCTCCCTTCTAGAGTAAACCTTGATAGAAGAGGTATTGACGTTAACTCGATCTTATGTCCTATTTGTCAGATGGACATCAAAACGATTAACCACATATTTTTCTCTTTTGATATGGCGTTGGATTTATAGGCTAAGTTGGCTAGGTGGTGGGATCTCGACATTCCCATTTGTGCTAATATTTTCGAATGTTTTGATTGGATTGGTACTTTGCAGCTTTCGAACAAGGTAAAGGATTATCTTGAAGGCGTGGGAGGCACTCTTATGTGGTCTATATGGAGTTTTAGAAATCGCTTGATCTTCTCTAATACTCCTCCGATTAAGGCGGTGCTTTGGGATTTCATTGTTTCTCAATTATACTTGTGGATTTCCTCTAGAAATCCGAAGTCTAAGATTAGTTGGGTAGATTGGTTAAGAAATCCTATTGTTTCAATAACTCATATGTAATGTTTTTCTAGCTTTTGCTAGTTCTTTTAATATATTCCCGCCGTTAAAATAAAGTATGTGTAATAAGAATTAAGAGCACACTTGAAATGAAAACGTTCACATTATGCTCCACACATGTACTTTGTTGCAAGTAAAACGAGTACAATTTCAAAGATTGTGATTTCAAGTTATTTACTGTACCTAATTAAGTCAAAATCCTTGTTTCAAGGAAATACTTTTGAGGAGATAGCTTCCCATTATGTGTATCTAAGTGATAAAGTTACTTCTTTTTCTGTGTATAACAACGAGGTGATTACTCTCTCTGGTTCGAACGATAGTGGCACGTTTGGGTTTCTAAATGCGGCCGTGTGATTGTCGTTGTCGATTGTGATATATTTAATGCAAGCGGACTGATAAGCCCCAAGAGACTATTTTTGTCAAAAAAAAAAAAAAAATTTGCAAAAAAAAAGTTAACGGTCGTTAAATAACGACCGATCCCAAGAACTATTTTCGTAAATTTAAAAAAAAATAAACTAACGGTCATTACTTAACAGCCGTTAGTGGGGGGGGGGGGGGGGGGGGGGTATTTTGACACATAGTGCAAGGGGGTATATTTTTGTAAATTGCAAAAAGAAAATAATAATTTAACGATCGTTATGTAACGAACGATCCCAAAGACTATTTTCGTAAATTCTAAAAAGAAATTAAACTAACGGTCGTTACTTAACAGCCGTTAGTGGGGGGAGGGGGCATTTTATAAATTTTTAAAAAATGAGGGTAGTTTTCGTAAATTGACACATAGTGCGAGGGGGTATTTTGTAAATACCCGAGAGGCTATTTCGTAAATACTGGCGGGTTAGGTTTTCGGGTCGGGCGAACGGGTTGCGGGTCGGGTGTGTGAGGACGGTTTCCGGGTCGGACGAGTGGGTACCGGATCGGGTCGCCTCGGCGGGCTGCGGCCGAGTATCCTGCCTTTTATATAGAGTTATAATTATAATGTATGCATGTCAAAAATTATTAAACGTAACTTTAAGATTTATGTTTAGCATTTTAATTATTTCAATTATTCTCACAAAATCTATAAAAAAGATATAAGTGGGACACTATCATGGATGCCACTACACATCTTTTGGCACTTTGGCCCTTTATACGAATGAAATAGACCATATGCCGTTTACACGAATGAAACTGATGATTGAATTTACTTTACATTTGATATTTCTTTCTGTAGCGTGTTCGGATAAGCTTGTATATGATATTTCTGTTAGGAAATATTTTTTCAAAATGATTATTTGCAAACTTTAGACATTATGTGATATGCGTAACTTTATTTTCAGCACCAATATTAATGCGAGAACTCATGTACACCATTAGATGAGTTTGATCAATGGTCAAAATTGAATGAACCATTTATGTAAATAACCAAAAGTTCATGTTAGTTGATGTAACTATGTAAGGGTAATTAAGGGATATCACAATTACATTTTTTATTTTAAACTCTCTACATCGATCGATTTGCTTTAACCCTAAAAAATCTTCTACCCGCTCCCAAAAATTCTGCTGCTCATCCCTAAAAAAACTTATGCATTTTTCTTGGCTTTGAATATGAATAATTGGTTATGATCTGGAAAACAAATAGATCCGAAAAACTAAAAAGAAAATCGATTTGTAATCAAATTGGTTGATTCGCGTGGGAGCTTTGCTCACATTAACAAGCATAAAAAATTATCAGTAACATCGGCTTCTTCTTCACTTTCTTCGAATATGGTAGGTTTGTTTTCTCTATAATTCGTTTTTTGGCTTTAATATGAACGAAAATTATATAATCTAAAATTCGATTACGATATGAAATATGTGTTTTTTGATATGATAAAACTTTCGATTTAAAACTACATATCTGTTTTCGATTTGAAAAACGAAATATGGCTTTCGATTTGATAAAAAAATTGATTTGAAAAAGTCAAGGCATCAATTTTGTTTCAAAAATTATTGTTTCGATTTGAAAATATAGTCATACAAATGTCATGTGTTTGTTACCCATCATTCTCATAGAAACATCACGTCCATCCAAGGTTTTGATTTAAGGTTTTTGATTTGGGGTTTTTCATTCTTCACACCGTTTGCAAAAACCCATTGTCAGTAGTAAGTATCAAATTCTTAGTATTTTGCTATTTTTTTGTTACTGTTTTAAGTTAACAAAGTTTTAATCTATCGATATATTGTTTTCATATATTGTTATGTTAGTATTTACGTAATAAACCAATATTGTCAAAAAAAATTAGTATTATATCTTTGCAAGATTGCAAGTTGTGATTAATAAAAAAAAATTGTGTAATGTTTTTAAAAGAAGTTTTGATTTTTTTTAACGTGGTTATAATTATTTATGTATAATTTCTTGAAAACTTATGAACGCTACTAATTATTATATTATTAGTGGGTTCTTGATTATTCATAATATTGCATGTAATCACATTTGTAAAAAAATATGGCATAAAAATAATAATAAGCGGAGAACAACGTGTATTTAGTGGAGCAATGCGCTCGTAAAGTTGCCCCGATAAGATCTCCAACTGGGATCGGAGAGGGTTTGGGGGGAGCATCTCGCCCCAATGGAGCGCCTCGATAAGATCCCCATTGGGGATCGGGGCGGGTTTGGGGCGTGGTTTCTAATCGGGTTTGAGGATGGAGGGTGGTCGCCCCGCCCCAAACCCGCCCTATTGCCATTCCTATGCAAGGGGTATATTTTTGTAAATTGCAAAAAGAAAATAATAATTTAACAGTTGTTATCTAACGACCGATTCCAAGGACTATTTTCGTAAATTTTAAAAAGAAATTAAACTAACGGTCGTTACTTAACAACCGTTAGTTGGGGGAGGGGGCATTTTATAATTTTTTTTAAAAAGAGGGTAGTTTTCGTAATTTGACACATAGTGCGAGGGGGTATTTTGTAAATACCCGATGGGCTATTTCGTAAATACTGGCGGGTTAGGTTTTCGGGTCGGGCGAACGGGTTGCGGGTCGAGGCGTGTGAGGACGGTTTCCGGGTCAGACGAGTGGGTACCGGATCGGGTAGCCTCGGCGGGCTTCGGCCGAGTATCCTGCCTTTTGTATAGAGTTATAATTATAATGTATGCATGTCAAAATTTATTAAACGTAACTTTAAGATTTATGTTTAGCATTTTAATTATTTCAATTATTCTCACAAAATCAATAAAAAAGATATAAGTGGGACACTATCATGGATGCCACTACACATCTTTTGGCACTTTGGCCCTTTATACGAGTGAAATAGACCATATGCCGTTTAAACGAATGAAACTGATGATTGAATTTACTTTACATTTGATATTTCTTTCTGTAGCCTGTTTGGATAAGCTTGTATATGATATTTCTGTTAGAAAATATTTTTGCAAAATGATTATTTGCAAACTTTAGACATTATGTGATATATGTATATGTCATGTATATTTGTATTAGTTAGAGGTTTGCGCTCTCCTTTAAGAGAACCCGCACGACTTGCGGACAGAAATGCAGCTTTGAAATTTGCCTATGCGCAAATATTTTTGCTGCAAATTATAAATGGAAGTTATCGAACAGTTTAATTTTATCAGTGATTTGTTATTGGTGAACCCTTTGCTCATTCAGTTTTCACAACCGAAAATATCAGCTCCAACCGAAAATATCAAAAACGCAAGTTACTTTGTGAATTTCCAGGCAAGTTTGTCACGTCCGGCGGTACATTCTGCTTTGGCCGTTGTACCCTGGGCTACATACCACGAATATGTTTTAATGGAATCATGTTAAACATGAGCCTCATGCCTAGACCGACCTTACTGCTTTCTTTTATTTATCGTTCATATAGTATGTCTTCTGCTTCTACAATATTTTGTCTGCTATTTAATTTTCTATCATTTATTTTTTGTTAATTTTATTATTGATATTTGTAATATAATTTTAGTAATAAAAGTGTAACAGTTTCCTTACAATCTTAAAACAAATTATGTGTAATAGAATTAAAACACTTTTGTTAAAATCGTTTATAAACATATTTTTTATATAAATTGTTTTATGTCAAAACCAAGATTGTGTTTATTTGGAAAATCAATTGTTAAGAACATAATTTTAATTAAAAAATTTGGTGTTACAAATCTAAAACGAATTTTAAAAGTGGATATTTTTATCAGTTTACTTTGAAACCAACATTGTGTTTCTATTAAACTGGTCTATTTGATTTGAAACTTAACTAATGTTTTTTACAATTTTATCAAGGGTTTGGTTTATACACTGATTTGCTCTCAGGATAAAAACGTACACTTACATTATTCGGTTTTCAAATTTAGATTTATTGAAACTAAGCTTAAGTTTCTTTGAAGCGGATTCGGTACAAGCTTATACAAATCACGATTGAATTTCTTAGATACCGATTTTATAACAGTTTATTTAACTGTTTGTGTTTGATTTTTCAGAATGACAAACGACACTCTTGTGACTACTCCTGTGAACGTAACTGGTGCACTGGTTACTAATTGGTTGCTATTCATGATGAAAAGCAAGAATAATTCAAGAGGCAGAATTTTAAGAGGTGGCAGCAAAAGATGCTCTTCTATCTTACTACTCCGAACCTTGCACGGTTCTTAAAAGAGATTGCACCTCAGGTGGAACCTCATAGAGAGTTTCAACCCTCTAATGCACATGTTGTTCAAGCTATGGAAGCATGGAAATATTCAGACTTCTTGTGGCACAACTATGTTCTTAATGGTTTGGTGGACTCTTTGTACAACGTTTACTGCAAGACCAATACTACCAAAGAATTATGGGAGTCATTGGAACACAAGTACAAAACTGGGGGTGTTGGTACAAAGAAGTTCGTGGTGGCTCATTTTTTAGATTACAAGATGGTTGATTCAAAGAATGTGATTAGTCAGGTTCAAGATCTACAGGTTTTGCTACACGACATTCATGCTGAGGCAATGACTTCAGTGAAACTTTTTAAGTTGCTATTATTGTTGAAAAGTTACCTCCAAGTTGGGTAGAATTTAAGAACTACCTAAAGCATAAGCGAAATGAGATGAGTGTTAAAGACTTGGTTGTTCGTCTTCGTATTCAAGAGGATGACAACAAGCTGGCTCAGAAAAACACCTATACACCTAATTCTGCCAAGGCAAATACAGTTGAGCATGCTTCATCATCTTTAAAGTCCAATCCGAAGGAAAAGGCAAAGGCAAAGGGAAGAATGACAAGAAGAGCAAATGGAAGGCTGAGTACCTTGCTCCTAAAGCTGGAATTATAAAACAGAAGTTCTAAGGGTTGTGCTATAACTGTGACCAACCGTGTCACCATGTTGCTAACGGCAAGATACCGAAGCGGGTGGCTCTACGCCAAACTAATATGGTGAATGACTTTGAGTGATCAATCAGGTTCAAGATCTGTAGGTTTTGCTACACGACATTCATGCTGAGGTAATGACTTTTAGTGAAACTTTTCAAGTTGCTGTTATTATTGAAAAGTTACCTCAAAGCTGGGTAGAATTTAAAAACTACCTGAAGCATAAGCGAAAGGAGATAAGTGTTGAAGACTTGATTGTTCGTCTTTGTATTGAAGAGGAGGACAACAAGTTGGCTTATAAAAACACCTATATACCCGATTCTGCCAAGGTAAATACGGTTGAACATGCTTCGTCATCTTCAAAGTCCAATCCGAATGGAAAAGGCAAAGGTGATGCGGTCGTTGTAAACACACAAGGTTTTACAACTCCCTAGACAGAGCACCTAACCGTTGTAGTGTAGTAGGGTAAGACTCAGGGGTTGTTATCGTTTTCTAGGGGAATATGTTAGGAAGGTTCGAACAAAATATAACAGAGGTCTAAGGGTTGAGAGAAGATTATTTTTTGTGTTTTTTATATTTTATAAAAAGCAAGTAAAATTCTGGTTTTGAGAGATTGGTTTTGGTTTTAGCTAATTAAACTAATAATAAATCTAAACTATTTTGGTGATAACTATATGATAAACGAACGTATTTAGTTAATCTTGCACTACTCCTTAGTTTGCTTCTCCTAATTCTATTGCTTTGTCACACTTGTGATGATCTGTGTAAGTATGTCCTTATTCATGAGCGAATTGCACGAAAACGCTGTCTATGTAATATTCCGTTAAGGCAACGCACAAGTAAGGTAGTATGGAGACTATTAAAAGGCCCCTAAGAGTACATTACATGCATTAAAACACTTAAGAGGGATCAACCATGTTAGAGGTAAGGTAGTATGAAGAGTGTTACCGATGGTATCCTTTCTACACACTCGGGTTTCCCTAGACGTCTATGTCAATTTAATATTTTATGGCTAGTTTTCTAAAGCTTAACGCGCACATCCAACAGAAGAAGCAATATTAAAAGGATCCACAAACTATGTTTCATGCAATCATAAGTAAATACTAATGGATCTAGCCTAGCATGTTAAAAGGAAGCAAAGAACAATAAATAATCAAACAACACATAGACATATTGAATGATAAAAGATAGAGGACCTCACTTGATTAAAACATGTGTTCAAGGTTGATACAATAGGGTTTTGACACCCTAAAAACGGCCTAAACAACAGCTATAATCGTCTTCTAAAAGTATGGTTCGGTTCCCAAAAGTTACACACTTAAAACCCTAAAAACGAGTTTGTATATATAGGAAAACGGGCGCGACGACGTCGCGTTATAATCTTGACGTCGTCGCCTCGCCGAGTCTTCTAGGGCTTCTTTAAGTCTGTTGGATCCTGACGCCGTTACCAAAGTTCTGACGCCGTACTTTGTAAGTTCTAACGCCTTCACGAATGAATGTGACGTCGTCTCTAGCCACTGTGCGCATTTTCTTTAAGAGATTTGGTGTAGAGTTGTAATCTTGTCCGTTTCTTCTCCAAATGAGCCCAAGTCACGTGCATTTCCTCCAAAAACCATCCAAGTGCTAAAAAACCAAAAGGAATGATTAAGTACATAATTTTGGCATTTTTTCATGATTTAGGGGGTTAAATGACCCCGAAAAAGTGTATAAAATGACACCTCATCAAATACCCTCACACTTGGGATTTGCTTGTCCTCAAGCAAATGGGCTTTTCTACCTAGATAATAGCAATATCGGGGGCATTTAACCTATTTTTTAAAGATATTTTACGACATAACCTTCTAGACCTCATAATTAAAAGCACGGAAGTTATATAGTAGCATCTCACATAAGTGTTTGGATTCTCTCTTTCTCTCAGGTGTATAATGAATTATAATAGTATATGAACCTGAAAAATAACACTGATTACCTATCGTAGCATATAAATTACCATAGGCATGGTAAAGGATCAAACCTCCACCACTAGGCGCAAGTACTAGAAATTACTATCAAATATGTCTTTTAAAGGGTTGTGATATTCGGGTGTAGGTTAAACAGCAGCAGCAACGGATGGTATATACATGGGCGGTGGCGAGTTAATTAATTACAAAAATACATGCTGAGGCGTAGCTAGGCCAAGACTCGACCACTTTAGGACTAAGATATACGAACTAAGACATACAAACTCTACATCCAACTCTTTCTTTTTCTTTTCTATTTTTTTCTCATTTTTTATAAACATAATACATAACTTAGGGTTTATAAACATACCCCTACACTTGAGTTTTTGCTAACTCATTACAAGCAACTAATTGCAGACCCGAATCAAAAGGATCAACAAAACATGGAGCGTATTGAGCTCTAATGGGGGTAATAGGTGACTTCTTCCCCAATTCTTCATAAGATAAAAACTGCCATGATTCTCAATCATCCTAAAACTGTATATACTGATAAAAGACTCGACTTAGCAACTATGTACTCCTGTAATAATTAACTGGGTTTACAATAATGTACTAAAAGAGAGTACATACAAGGAAGGCTAAGGCGATTCAGGTTAACATTGGGTGAAAACAATGCTCTTCATTAATAATCCAGAGTCTACCAGAAAATTACAAGAACCGTGAAAAGGGTAGGCTCGAAGGGGTGTACTAGGGGAATCCTACACTAAAAATGAGTGCATAGCAAGGGTGTGTAATAGTTATATGATCGAGGTAACCATAATAACAAATACAGGTTTAAAACATGGGTTAATCCTAGTGCCTCTTATCATTTAGCAAATCCTAATACTCACTATGCGGTCTCGGGATGCATCACAAAAACAAGTTCTAGAATTTAATATACTATCGGTACACTCTCATATAATTCTAACCAATATCAATGCTCCAGAAAAGGCGACAAAACCACATATGCACGGACACATCCATGGACACGACATATATGATTGCTCTTTCCTTAAATCGAGAAAGTTAAAGGTAAAATTATCTTAGGTATCAAAAATGGATACCTGAATTCCTAAAGATCTAAAGGCCAACCTCACATATTTGGGGTGGAATTTTTAGAGGGTTTTTGTGCTATTCATATAATTCCTATCCATGAGACGCTATTGATACTTAGTTTTCGTTGGTATATGTCATAAAAAAATTTAAACTTTGGTCAAAATTACCGTCTACGCTATGTTTCGATATATTACACATCATTTTAAGGAACAAGCAAATGGAAATTGAAATAATAGTTTCTAAGGCTTATTTACCCTCTACACTTGTGATGAACATTATCTCCAATGTTCTTAAAAGGACTCGAATAAACGAATAAAGGGAAAATAAAAAGACGAAAGAAACTAGTACTCCCCTGGTTTTCTCAATAATAGAGAAGAAACATATGATAACTGGCTAAATTGTCATCTAAGAGTCGTCCACATGAAAATCCTAAGAACTCCTGGGCTTCTTCTCATCAAATATAACTTGTAAATCAAAGACAAAAAACAACTACACCTGGCGTAAAATCGACGGGATAATGATTTATACAACAAAACTTTTAGGGTTGACTCTATAAAAGCATTAAAGATAGGGTGAATATGTTAATGTAATCAAGGTTTTCAAGAAAATTACAGATTTTGGAAATTATACAAAATTAATTTTTCAAAAATACTAAAAATTCGACTTTTCACAAGCTGGAGACGTGACGCCGTCAGGAAAAATCCGGACGCCGTCTCCAGACACTGTGAAAATTCACATTCATTTTCTTAGAAAAATTTTCTTCACGTAATTCTATTAGTTATTTCCTACAAAAATACTACATAAAATACGAAATTGTTAGCATAAACATATGACTCTAACAAACATGACAGAAGACACACAAGACATTCCTAAGATGCGGGAAAATAAAATATTAGGTTGCCTCCTAAAAAGCACTTTTGTTTATTTAACGAGTCTTGTAGCTAGACTTGGAGTCACACTCCTTACGTTGTTTCATTAATGCTTACATGCCCCCGTATGATCCATTCTTTCATGCTATCATCTACTTGATAATCGGGACTTAGGTTTAAACAATTCTTATACATCAATTTGTTCTTTTCGTAAGCACTCCTAAATCTGTTAATTAAATCTCTTTGGCTTAGTACAAGGATAGGTGGGATCTTACTCCATGACACATGCCCCCGTATTTTAAGCCTAGGTATAGTGCGGGGCATTTGAAATGTGTAGTTAACAAAGATCCTAGTGAAAGACATTAATCCCTTAGCACAATCATATTCAAGTTTAGTGACTTCTCTAAATGGTTTGCCCATCACAACTTCCGCCATATCTCTTAGAATAAACTCTCCTATGTCTTCTAGTACCATAAAGTCGGTCACATAGGTGAAGCTTCCAACGAATACGTAAACATCCCTAACAATAGCAACTAAGTTCATGCTATCATCTACTTGATAATCGGGACCTAGGTTCAAACAATTCTTATACATCAATTTGTTCTTTTCGTAAGCACTCCTAAATCTGTTAATTAAATCTCTTTGGCTTAGTACAAGGATAGGTGGGATCTTACTCCATGACACATGCCCCCATATTTTAAGCCTAGGTATAGTGCGGGGCATTTGAAATGTGTAGTTAACAAAGATCCTAGTGAAAGACATTAATCCCTTAGCACAATCATATTTAAGTTTAGTTACTTCTCTAAAGGGTTTGCCCATCACAACTTCCGTCATATCTCTTAGAATAAACTCTCCTATGTCTTCTAGTACCATAAAGTCGGTCACATAGGTGAAGCTTCCAACAAATACGTAAACATCCCTAACAATAGCAACTAAGTTCACTCCCGCACTTTCAAGTCCATCTACCATTATAGTGTTATAATCCTTCCGCGTAATAATATTCATTAGTAAGAAGGGATCAAAATAGGCAACAAACTTCCTAAAGCCAATCAACATTGGAATGCCAAGTCATCCCCATCAAAACTATTAATCACCTTTTTGCCGCATAATTTCCCCGTATTTCCATATTCTTCACGCTCGTTAAGAACGTCACTATCATTTGAATCATCATCCGAATCTAGAAAAGGGGAAACAAGTGGTGTATCTAACGATTCGTCATTGGACTCTAGGTCATCCATGTGAATTTTGTTAGGTGGTTGTGTGAAACCATTAAGAAATTGGTCAATGTTCTCTAGGCGAGAATTGATATAGGCCGAGATTGCCTGTAGCTCATTAAGCTCTTGGACAACTTTTGCATGCAGCGCCATTGGTAGGACAGGTGGGGCAGGTATAAATGGATTCGCATTTCCCATGGTGAAGAACAAAATAGTCAAATGGAAATTACAAAATAAACACACAAAGATGAGACAGACTACAAGAAAGCTAATTGACAAAAAATAAAATCTCACTTGATAGGAATCAAGCGAGTAGACCTAAGCTAGATAAAGCTCAAAACCTAACTATTCCCCATGCAGCGGCGCTAAAAACTTGATGCGGTCATTGTAAACACACCAGGTTTTACAACTCCCTAGGCAGAGCACCTAACTATTGTAGTGTAGTATTTTTTTGGTAAAGGGTTTCCCTCGTAAATTTTATTACTCCAAAAAACAATTAAGTATAATGGATGAGGGTGAGTCCCACATCTCCGCCTGTTACATAGGCAAACAACTTCCTTTAAGGAAGAAACACGACTAGAGTAGACCTATAAAAGAAACAATAATACAAGAAAAGTATTTCTTTCTACGACCCCTAACTGTAATATCCAACTTATCACAAATAGCTTGTAGCTTATCAAGATTTTCTTGAGCTTCACACATATCATCATCGTATGGGTCGTACTCGTAGTCATCATTCTCGTAAGATTCCTTCCACTACTCAAGCAAACTTTACGTACCATAACCATCCTTCTTAGCCAAGAAACTAGCCATTTCATTATCAACTGAAGCAACCTCATCTTCACTATCATAATCACCCGAATAAGCAACCTTTTCTAAAGGTTTTCCCTTATCATCCATCAAAGTAACTTTTTCATCAATAATCAATTTCTCAATCTTATCAATTTTGAGTAGTCCTATGACTTCTAGAATCTACATTCTAGAATGAAGATCCACTAGAGTTGGTCTCTTGGCTGGCTAAATTTGAAGTTCCACCATTGGTACCCATCTCCACATCATTTTCATCCGAGGTAAGCACCTCAAAAGGGTTTGACTTACTAACCTTTTTAGTAGGCTCCACATTATTCTTCTTACTTCCGCTAGTGTTGGCAGTAGGCTTCTTAGAAACATGTTGAAAATCTTGTTTTGTATTTTGTTAAAGCTTTGGGATTGGAGTATGCTGTATTTTGTGTTTTGCTTATGCAATGGGTAAAAGCAAGAAGAAACCCCACAAACCTAAATCTGAAGATACCAACCAAGAAAAATTCTATCTTTTGCACATGGATCTTTGTGGACGAATGTGTGTCGCAAGTGTTAATGGAAAGAAGTACATCCTCGTCATTATTGATGATTACTCTCGATTTACATGGGTTAAGTACTTAAGGTCAAAAGATGAAGCTCCAGATTTCATAATCAAGTTTCTTAAGATGATCCAAGTGCGACTTAAAGTACCTGTCTGACGAATCAGAATAGATAATGGAACTGAATTTGTTAATCAAACTTTGCGTGAATATTATAAGAAGGTTGGCATCTCTCATGAAACATCTGTTGCTCGCTCTCCATAGCAAAATGGTGTTGTTGAAAGATGTAATCGTACACTAATTAATGTTGATTTATGCAAAAGCTCTGTTATTCTTATAGGCAGAAGCAGTTGCTACCGCATGTTACACCCAAAATTGTTCCATCATACGTCTTCGTCATGGAAAAACCCCATATGAGCTTTTACATGACAAACTTCCCGACTTATCATTTTTCCACGTATTTGGTGCACTCTGCTATCCGATAAATGATTAGTTGAGATAGCTTAGCTAAGTTCAACCAGAAGCTGGATATTGGTATTTTCGTTGCTAAGCACCGCCAAAGAAAGAAAGCATTTTGAATTTACAACCAACGTACCAGACAAATCATTTAAACAATTCATGTAGATTTTGATGAGCTAACTGCGATGGCTTTTGAACACAGCAGTTCAGGACCCGCACTTCATGAAATGACTCTTGCAACAATCAGTTCAGCACTCGTGCTAAACTCTCCTCCTTCAACACCATTTGTACCACCTTCAAGAACTGATTGGGATATTTTATTTCAACCACTGTTTGATGAATTACTTAACCCTCCATCAAGTGTTGATCGCCCAGCCCCTGAAGTCATTGCTCCAATTGCTGAAGTAGTATCTCTAGAACCTGCTGCATCATCCGGTTCACCTTCCTCAACAACTGTTGACCAAGATGCACCATCACCTAGTAACTCACAAACAATACCCAAAACTCAATCTCCTGTCATTCCTAACGTTGCTAAAGAAGACAATCATGACTTAGATGTTGCACACATGAATAACGATCCGTTCTTTGGTATTCCAATTCCATAAAATGTTTATGAAGTATCTTCTTCTTCGGATGCTATTCCTACCATTGTGCACACTGCTGCTCCTAACTCAGAACACGTTACAAAATGGACCAAGGATCATCCTTTGGACAACATCATTGGTGAACTCGAAAGACTTGTTTCCACAAGACTCCAACTCCATAAACAAGCCTTATTTTGTTACTACGATGCCTTTCTCACGCCAGTTGAACCAAAGAACTATAAAGACGCATTAACTCAAGCATGTTGGATTGACGCAATACGAGAGGAGCTTAATGAATTTGAACATCTTGAATTCTGGGAACTCGTTCCTCATCTAGATAAAGTGATGGTTATTACTTTAAAATGGATCTACAAGGTGAAACTTGATGAATTAGGAGGAATTCTAAAGAACAAGGCTTGTTTGGTTGCTCGTGGTTATCGTCAAGAAGAAAGAATTGATTTTTAGGAATCTTTTGCTCCAGTGGCTAGACTTGATGCTATTAGAATTTTCCTCGCATATGCTGCTCACATTAATATGATCGTCTACCAAATGGATGTTAAGACGACATTCTTGAACGGCATCCTGCGTGAAGAAGTATATGTCAGCCAACCAGACGGGTTTGTGGATCATGACAATCTGAATCATGTGTACAAGCTTAAGAAAACTCTCTATGGGTTGAAACAAGCTCCTCACGCGTGGTACGATCTTTTGTCGAAGTTTCTACCCTCTCAGGAATTCTCTAAAGGAACCATGGATCCCACACTATTCATCAGAAGACAAGGCAAAGATATTCTCCTGGTATAAATTTATGTGGATGATATAATCTTTGCGTCCTACTCACCTGAAACTATGTGAACCTTTTTTCCCCAAAAATAATGTGTTCAAGTGTAAGATTCCGATGATGGGCAAAATATCATTTTTTCTAGGACTATAGATTTTACAAAGTCCCAGAGGCATCTTTATAAACCAGTCTAAATATGCTCTAGAATCTTTGAAAAAATATGGTATGGAATCTAGTGACCCCATAGATACTCCCATGGTGGAGAAATCCAAACTAGATGAAGATACACAAGGGAAAGCCGTTGATCCTACACACTATCGTGGAATGATTGGCACCCTTATGTATCTCACAGCCAGTAGACCAGACCTTACATTTGTTGTATGCATGTGTGCCCGATATCAGACAAAGCCTACCAAAAAGCACTTACATGCTGTAAAAAGAATCTTTAAATACCTAAGAGGAACCGTAAATAGGGGACTCTGGTATCCAAAGGATTCTTCTATTACTCTAACAGCTTATGCAGACGCTGATCATGCGGGTTGCCAAGATACTAGACGAAGTACATCTGGATGTATGCAATTATTGGGAGACAGACTTATTAGCTGGTCATCAAAAAGGCAGAAAAGCACTGCGATATCCAGTACGGAAGCTGAATATATAGCCTTGTCAGGCTGTTGTGCTCAAGTCCTTTGGATGAGATCACAGCTTACCGACTATGGCCTTGGATTCAATAAAATTCCAATGTATTGTGATAACAAAAGCGCTATAGCCTTATGCTGCAACAATGTTCAACATTCTCGATCAAAACATATTGACATCAGATTCCACTTCATAAAAGAGCAAGTTGAGAACGGAGTAGTAGAGCTTTACTTTGTCAATACGGAGTATCAGCTAGCGAACATCTTCACTAAAGCTCTTGGCAGAGAAAGAATTGAATTTCTTATCAACAAGCTGGGAATGCGAAGTTTTACGCCGGAGACTCTGAAACAATTGGCAGATGAGGCTGAAGAATAGTGGTGGTACCTATTCAAATATCATGTATAAAATATGTATATATATTAAAAACCAGAAAAACCAAAAAGATTTTTATTTATTTATTTATTTATTTTCAAAACATTTATAAAAACAAAATACAAAAATATAAAATATATAAAACCAAAGAAAAAATTAAAAAATGAGAAAAATATAAAAAGAGGTAATAATGGCATGTCTTCTGAAAATCGATAACATTTACGGTCTTAGAAATGTCATTTAATAATGATACGAGGCTGTAAATGAAGTTCGAGCAGAAGTTCAAATGTTTTCAAAACATGCCAAATGGCTTGCTATTATTTCAGATAGCAACCCGGTCATCATCTTAAAGGCAAGTATTTCAAAAAGAAAACTTGACCTCATAACGGGAATTTATTCTCGGGCATGGTCTACTTTATGACCATGCAAAGGCTTGTGTTTACTTTGCAACACAACCCGTGCTTTCTTTATTACCATGAATGTACGTGTCAGTGCGCTTATGTGTTAAAATAAGAGAAATCTTATTTCATGGCGTTTGATTTTTCAAAAATAAAACATTTAGTCATCAGAAAATGCTTTTCAAAGACATTCGACTTCTCAAACAACGACTACAGCTCTTTAAATAGAAAACGGGTCATTGTTTGAGGGGGAGAAAATGTCAAATATCTTCTTCAGAAAGTCATTTGATAAAAGGAATAAAGGTTTTTAAACAATAACGGAATATCATCTTTTAAGGAAAGTTAATTAAGTTTAGCTTATGTGTGCCTTAAATGTTATTTGTTTATGCCTTTAGAGAGAATATGTGCAAATTTAAGTTGTTAGGTATGCTAGTTAAAAATACAAGGACTATTTGTGCCAACTTGTTAACTTAAAATGCCTAAAATAACTTATAAATGAAAAGTGCTAAAGATCTTAAACTTTAGGGGGCAGAAGTGTCAAAAACTTAAAAAGTCTTATAACACCTCCACCCCTCCCTGTTTTTTAACACACACAAACACAACACTTACACCTTTTTCTCTCTAAAAACCCCTCCCTCGATCGTCATCTCCTCCAACACCATATCCATTCAATTTCGTGCTTAAGGTATAATTAAAACATTGATCCTTACACCTTAATGTTCCTACATCTCGAACGAATTTCATTTTTTACAAAGTTTTAAGATCGAAAACCCTAAAAATCAAATTAGGGTTCTTCAAAAGTGAAACTGAGTAAAAACGCAAATTGATTGAGGGGTTTTGTTCACATTAGGGTGTTAATGATTCGTGTATAGCAGTTTTTAATAAAGATATCATATGCGTTAGATTTGATTGATTTTGTGTGTCGAATAAGTGTGTTTTTGACTAGGATTCAGAATATATCAAGAAGGGCAATCAATTACAATAACCACCTCTTTTGAAAGTGATCATTTTAATATTAGAAAAATACATTTGAAAACTTATTTGAAAGCAAAAGATTTAGATCTTTGGCATAGTATCTTGACTGGGTTGATTTTCCAGCGGTTCTTAAACAAAGAACCCAAGTTTTAGAAATGGTTCCTTTTTTTGAACAACAAGATGATGATCTTAAAAGAAAACATGCTAAAAATAATGAAGCTAAAATGGTTCTTTATAATGCTTTACCTAAAAAGGAATATCAAAGAGTTTTTATGTGTAAAACGGCTAAAGATATTTGGCAATCATTGTTAATCACACACCAAGGTAATAGCTAAGTAAAGGATAATAAAACTGATCTTCTTGTTCAACAATATAAACAATTTACTATCCTTGAAGAAGAATCTATTGATAGCAGTTTTGCTAGATTTAATACTATTATTACTAGTCTTAAAGATCTTGATGAAGGTTTCTCTAGCAGAACTATGTTATGGAAGTTTCCTTAGTGGCTCTACATCCTAAATGGAGATCAAAGGTCACGGCGATTGAATGAATCAAAATATTTGACATCACTAACCCTATACGCTTATCGGCAAACTAAAAAGTGCATGAAGTAGGTCATGGAAAAAAGGATCCAAAATTATAGAGGCAAAAAGGAAAGAGTTAAGTCCATTGCCTAGAAAGCTAAGAAAGAGTCTAGTGATGATGAAACTTCGACATCCAGAAGCGATGACGAAGAATATGCTATGGCCGTAAGGAACTTTAAAAAGTTCTTTAGAAGAAAGGGAAAATTTGTTAGGCAACCAAGAGAAGAAAAGAAGTCATTCCGACAAAGAGAGTGAAAGAAAGGAAAGAGAGACCGTAAATGTTTTAGATGCGATGAATCCAAATCATTTCAGTGGCGAATTGTCCAAAACCTTCTCGCAACAAAGATCACAAGGCCTCAATGGAGGTTCTTGGAGTCGATAGAGCAAAAATGACGCCGAAGACAAACCAAACGATGAAACTGTATCATGGCTCAAACGTCGAAGAGGTAACCTTACTCTTGATATCATGTGATGACACATCTTCTCTTGATAATGAATATGCTAAAAGAGTACGATAGCTTTGTTAAAATTTGCTTTAAAATCATTACAAGAAAAAATATTGAAAACTTAAAGAGACCTTCTAGAAAAAGAATTTAGAACTGAACGAGAAAAATAAGAAACTTAAGGAGAAGTAAGAAATTGAGATTGCATGTAAGTCATATGAGAACTTATAACGGAAAACAGTCCAGAACTAAAAGAACTCCAAGTTAAAATTTTAAATTTGATAAAAGTGGGGGGCCCCCTAATTCACTTAGAAAAAAGTAAATAATCAAAGAAGTAACCAATTTGAAAATAGGTCTAGGAATTGATATAGTAAAGCGTCAACAAGCGGAACTAACAACATATATATTCGTTGGATCATATCCGCTAAAAAGGCGACAGACGATTCCACCATAAAGGTTCAGCGGATACCACCTTACCTGGAGTCCGTGAGTCTCACCTAATGGCAAAAAAGGCATAATACGATTTTAGTGTCCACCTATGTCTTCTAATCGGATTTTGTTATTACTAAGAAGAAACTAATACATAATATCATTGATGAGTCAAAGAAACCATCTTTAAAACCATCACCTAAAAGCGGTATAGGTTATGTCAAAACTGAGTCTATATCAAAAACACCTCTACCTAGAAGAAACATCTCTTCTCAACCAAGATACAACGCACCTCAATCTAGGAGAAACTCTAGAAAACCAATTCATTAAAACTTTTATCCTATGAATTGGAACAACCAACAAAATCAAGGCTTTGTACATATGGGAAATTGTATCTCATTTTAATATCCTAATCAATTGCAACAAATGCAAGGGATGTACACCACTAACATTTTCGGACCCATGAGATATTGGAGACCAAACACTTGAATGTGCTTTTGTTGAAATATGTATGCTTGAGAACATGCTTGGAACCGAATGAGTGGATCAAAGATAGTGGTTGCTCCAAACATATGACCGGTAACAAGAGTTTATTCTCTACCTACAAAGCATACGATGGTGGTAACGTTGTTTTTGGAAGTAACTTGAAAGGAAAGATCATAGGCAAA
>BQNB010032501.1:0-53116 GCA_026074375.1 Tanacetum coccineum | reverse complement strand
ATGACATGCTGGCAATCCTCAGGTGTCCATAATGTGATCCAACGGCTCAAGAAAGAGATCAATAATGAATGAAAAATGAACGGTATGGATTGAAAGCTTAGAAAGAGACTCAAGAGGCTAAAAGGATCCAAGGCAGGCTATAAATAGGCCTCATACTCTTCACAATAAAGGGGTAGCTTTTATGACTAGTTTTTAGCTTAATTTCATTTTTAGCTTAATTTTACTTTAATTCTTGTCATTTCCTTTTAAATATTATAATCAAGTTTTCTATTAAGGAATCTAGTAGTTTTAAGCTCTTTTTGTTCAATTTTCATAAGCTCTCATTTTTCCTATTAATTGTTAAGCGAAGACAATAAGTTCATAAAAATTAGCTCTATTAAGTCTCAAGAGTCTCTAAGCTCTTGATGGGCTTAACCAAAACCTAATCTTACTAATTTTTACATAATATCAGCTAAAAAGACATATTTACCTTTGCATTAAATGGATTGTGTGTTTGGAAGAGGGATCTAAAAGGAAGATCTCATGGACTTGATACCCTGCTTGGGATGCTTATTAGTTAGTAGTTTACATCTGTTTTAGCTTATAATAGTTAGATCTATGTTTTATTTCATCCTTGTCATAAAACCTTAAAAAATCCAAAAATAAGTAAATTAGTTTAAATCTTAGATTAGTGCTTATTTAGTTGTTAACTCTTGATAATTAAGTTTGTTTAAAGCTAGTTTTTATCTGGTATTTAATACTTGTTAATTAGATTTGCAATATAAGCTGTAACTCAAACATGTCATCACCTTAAAGGGGTGTTTGGAATAAGCTTCTTTGACCACAAATAGTCAAAGTGAGCTTTAGTTTTTCATTGAGTCATTTTAAATTTCATTTAAAATTAATAATTAAAGAGTTTTTATAACTTAGATTTTGAAAATAAAAAGATTAGAGCTTATTTTCATAATTTCAGCACCAAGGGAGTTTTTAGCTTAGTTTTGATAGCTTAAGTTTGATTTTTTTGCTTTTTGAGCTTTTACTAGTGAATTTAGTGTGTTCATACACACTCAATAAGTATAAGTAGTGCAGGTTTACCCTTCTTAGGTAAACTGCACTATTGTTTGCACTTGTGCAGAGTGCATCAGTACTAACAATAAGTTAGTACTGCTGTCATTTTTAGCTTAGTTTTTAGTTAAGTAAAAGTAGGTCTTAGGTTCTTAAATTCAAGTAGAATTTAGATTAGTTATAGCTTAATATAGATTAAGTCTTTAATCTCATTTTCTAGCTTATTTCATATCTTAATTCTGTACTTTTAAGTTCACTGCATCAGCAGTACTAAGTCAATTAGTACTGCTGATTTTTAAGCTTCAATTTAGGAAAGAATATTTAGGAATTAGAAGCTAAAATTTAGTTATATTATAGTTTTCTAATAGCTCTAGTTAGGTTTTAGCTTAAGTTTCAATTCCAGCTTATCTTGCTTAGTTTAATTTGCTTTTATAAAAAGTAGCCATAAAACTGAAAACAACAAAAAACAACAGTAGGAATAGAATTAGTTTCTTAATTTTGAAATTTTAGAGTTGTAGAATCTGATTTTCTTTCTTAGTTTCATTTCTTATTAGTTAATTGATAAGTAGGCAAAGATTTAGCTTCTTATTCAGCTTTTTGAGCTTATTTGTGGCTTTTAGATATAAATCTTTTCATTAAAGTTGTTCTCCTCAAGCTGTTCTACAATTTTTCTCTTTTGAGTTTTTCCTAAAAAGCACTTTTTTAAACTTCAACTTATTTAGGGGCTTATTAGGATTTTGGTTGTTATCGGGTTAGGTCCTCAAGGACCATTCCTGTAATTTTTCTGTTTTAATTGTTTCTTAGTTAATCCTTGCCTGTTAAATGCTTTAGCCCCGTTAGCCTAATATCCTTATTAAAGCTTATTTGTGGCTTTTAGATATAAGTCTTTTCATTAAAGTTGTTCTCCTCAAGCTGTTCTACAACTTCTCTCTTTTGAGTTTTTCCTAAAAAGCACTTTGTAAACTTCAACTTATTTAGGGGCTTATTAGGACTTTGCTTGTAGTCGGGTTGGGCCTCAGGGTAGAAATTATAATTTTTAGGTTTTATAGTTTGTCCCTCTGTTAGTTAGTTTGTTACTCTGTTAGTCCTTTAGGTCTTTGCATAGTTAGTCCTTAGGTTAGTTAATAAAATTAGTTTAATTTAGATTTAATAATAATTAGGGTTAAATTTAATAAGTATAATTAAAGTTTTATAAAAGTAAAAATTAGGGCTTTTATTTTTATTAAGTTTCCGCACTTTTTCTTTATTTAGTGTAATTTTTATAAAATTTTTAGGATTAAATTTTTAATATTTTTATTATTTTTAAGTTTTTAATTAGTTTAAATCTTTAAAAAAAATCATATCTTTAAATCTAAAAAAGGCAAAAATAGTAATTCTTTTTTTCTAAAATTTTCTTTTTACTTATTTTATTTAGGAAAAATATAATTTCAATTATTTTTATATTTTTTATATTTTCTAGGATTTAATTAGTTTTAAATAGTTTTTAATTCTTAAAAAAATCAAAAAAATTTTCTAAAAAATATTTTTCTTTTTCTTAAAATTTTCTTTTATCATAATTTAGGTTTAGAAACTTAATTTGCAATTTTAAAGTTTTAATTTAGTAGGTTTGCTTAATTGTCTCGTTTTAATTGTTTCTCGTATTTGTTTAATTGTTTAGTGCCTTTAATTTTCCATTTTAATTGTTGTTTTTATTTAGTAGTTATAGCTTATCAAATCATATATTTTCTTATTCAAATCATAATCCGGACTTAAACGAGGTTTCAATTTCACTAGTCGTTGGGGAAACGACCCGAGTGATCATACTTACCCGGTTAAATATACGTATTATATATTATACTACTTAGTATGGGGGATTTTAGTATGCGTTTAATTACACATACTTTTCACCATTAAAATCAGACTTAAATGACCAAAAACGTTTCAAAAAATACATTGTATTTGTCTGTTTTCATTTATATTGTTCAGGAAACGGATATCCGAGAAAAGGACGAAAAATCAAGAAAAACGGACAAAACAAAGCACGGAATGGAAAAGCATGGAAAAGCAAAAGTCAAATCAAAGCCAAAGTCCAAGAAAGACAAAGTCAACGGTCAAAACTGGAGCCGACACCGAAGAATACTTGATGGGCCCACCCGAACCCATCTAATGGGCCGGACAAGCCCATTAGTATATTACACGAAGATTTTAAGCCCAAGTTTAAATAAAAAGGCCCATTTCCTTTTTATTATTATAGCCGGCCCAAACTGCTAAGGCCCATTCCCATTTAACCTTCGTTAGTCCCTTTAGGGACTAACTTTGCAAAACTTCAATATACTTTGAGGGGGCATTTCTGCCATCCCCCAAAGTTGAATCCACCACAAGGGACCTTTATTGCAAGATATACATACACCTTGGAGGGCTTGTTTTGCCAACTCCACAAACCTTTCCCCTGCACCCTCAAACAAACAGACATAAACCCCTCTTTCCCGCCAATGAACAGTACCCAAGTACTGTTCATTGTCTCCTACCTCCAGCAAACAAACAAAAACTCATTAAAACTATAAACCCCACACCCCACATGGATCAATGAACACCTTGGCAATCCCCAACTCCCTCATTCGGCAAAAGAAAATGACAAGAAATCAATGGTCAAGATCAATTTGCTTGGGGACTACTCAAAATGGACGGCATAGATGGTGATTATGGCTCACTCACACAACAAACACACAAGCTGAAGTCTCTCTACAAAGAAACACAAGACCTAGAATCTTCCTGGTTCTTGTATAAATAGGGCAGTTGTAAGCCCTTGATAAATATGTAGTTTTTTAACCTATTATTAGTTCCATTAGTTTTATGCACATTTAATTCCCAAGTATTGTAATATTTTTTTAAAGTGAATGAAAGTCAAGTGTAGTTCTTTCGTTAAATAACCCGTTTTCCCCCAGTTTTAAGTGTCTTTAAGTTTCAAAAGTCTTTCATAAGTTCTTCTAAGCTTTTATAACTCAGGGTGTTTTGATAACTTTCTCAAAAACTTATCTAACTTTTAAGTTTTCAAATAGAATGAATTGGCATTTTGTTAAGCTTTTGGAAGATAAGCAAATAAAGGAAGTGCTTATGGGTTCATTAGAGGTGCTTATTTATCAGCAGGGTAGTTTTTAAGAGCTTATTTAGGTCTTTAATCCTGTTTAGAAGCAAGGGAGCAAGTAAGATATCATTTTTCACCATATTTTGCTTATTACTATACAAGTGCTTATTAACTGCTTATTTTCTGTCTTTTTATGCTTATTTATGATAGTTTATGCCTGCTTATGCTTACTTAATGTTTTCATGTCGTTTATTTTAGTTTTGCTTTGAATCTGTCCTTTATATGCTCTTAAACTGTTTATCTCTTATTTTTCTGCTTATTTGCCATTGAATTGTTGCTTATTTATGCTTTGTTATGATGTTTAGTGCTTATCTTGCTTAGTTTTTTTTAGTTTAAAAGTGATTTGTGCGAATTTCTTAGTTAGTACTGGTAGTGTATTCAGTTAGTACTGGTAGTGTAATTTGTTAGTACTGGTAGTTCATGAGTAATACTGTTGGATTAATTTAGCTTATTTAAGTGCTTATTATTGATTGAAGTCTGCTTATAAGTGTCTTATATTGTTATTTGATGATCTGTTTTTAACAGTTTAGGATCGAATCAGCTTGAAATAGAAAAAAAATGACTTTTGAAAACTTAAAGTGCTGTTTGGAACAAGCAGTACTAACCCATAATTAGTACTGCTAGTTTTCTTTTGGACTTTTACCCTAACAGTACTAACTCCAAGTTAGTACTGGTAGTGTTGTTAGTGCTGTTAGTGCATTTTTGCTTATTAGCTTATTATTTCTGCTTATTTAGGATTAGCTTAGCTTTTTAGAGTAGATTTAGCCCATTTTCGCTTACTGTCTTTAGTTTAGAGCTTATTTAAGCTTATTTGCCTTTTTAAAAGTTAATTTTAAGTGTTTATTTTTTTAGCTTATTTGCCATTCTAGCTTATTCTAGTTGCTTATTTTTATGCTTGAGTGCTCATTAGGGGTAGTTAAATATCTGTTTTAGCTTAATTGCTTAATTCTTATTTCATTGTGTTTTATTAAGCCTAGCAGTACTGAGTTGAAGCTAGCAGCACTAACTTTTTAAGTTAGTACTACTGAGTCTTATTTTTTTTTCTAGCTTATCTGTCTTAAATTCTTAGCTTATTTTTGTTCTTAGTTGCTAAATAGGTGTAGTGTAGGACATATCCTAGCTTATTTGTCATTTAGTTGCTTATTGTTGGGTTGTTTTTGCTAATACTGCCATTTTGTTTTGCTTATTTCATGCTTATTTGCAAGTTACAAATTTTTCTTCCTTTTTTAAAGTTGCTTATTATTAGCTTTTTTTAAAATTTATATATCATTTAGGGTTAAATTTTTGGATAATTTAGTTTTGTTTTAACTTACGTTTTTACTCTCTCGTCCACGTTTTAGGATTTACTCATTCTAGCTTTCGTTTTTAGGTTTTCCTTAATTGTTTTTGCATTCTAATTAGAAAAACAAAATCCAAATCTTTTTCCATTCAAGCATCGTAATTCAAACCAACTTTCGACTTTCCAATTCGCTCCTCGTTGGGGATAAACGACCCAGGAATATCATATCATACTACTCTCGGTTTCATTGATTATTTTTAGATTATCCTTATTATATATATTTTATTATATATTATTATATATATAAAGGTGTTGATTTAAAAGCTGATCAAAAAGCGAATTGAAGAAAAGCAAGCGGCTAAAGATCGATATTGGAAGATTCCCGTTTGCTACGATGATGACGATGACGAAGAAAGTTCTATCCCTTTGAAAGATATTATTTCTGAACTTCCTTTGTGTGTTGCAATCACACCCGATTCACCAAAAATGAACTCTCACATAATGGAGGATGAGCATCTTGACACTATTCCGGAAATGGAATCGGACGAATTAATAAAGTCTAGTGTCGAGGACCTTGTCCAAATCCCAAGTGATTCCGAAGATTCTTCCGAAGGTGAGTGTGATTTTCCTCCGTATGATGATTCTTCAAAGAATCATGATCTTACTTTCTCTAACCCTCTCTTCGATATCAATGAAGATTTTACCTCAAGTGATGAGTCATTTTCCGAAGCGGACGTTCCAAATGAGAATTTTAAAATTTTCTCTAATCCTCTCTTTGATCTTGATGAAGAAATCACTTCCACTAAGGTTGATCAAATTGATGATGAAGTGTTAGAAAATACCAATTCAATTCCACCGGGAATTGAATATCTTTGCTTTAATGTCAAATCTGGTCTTTTAGAATCTTTGCTTCATCGAGATACTTCGATTAATGATTCTCAAAAGATCGATTCTCTGCTTGATGAGTTCGCCGGTGAACTCACTCTTCTCAAACATTCCACCGGGAATTGATGATGTCAACCTTGATCCGGAGGAAGATATTTTGTTTTTGGAAAGTTTGCTTTAAATAAACTCTTCGAGCGCGCGCGTCCCTCCCGGACGTGCGCGTTCACCTAATTTTGAAAATCCTACCGAGTCTTTCTCTCCATCTCCTATCCCGGTCAAGGATAGTGATTCCCTTATGGAGGAGATTGACTGGTTTACTATAACATTGTGCTCAGGTATGAATATATGTTAACTAGTTGTTCTTTCATGTATGCATATACTGGTGATTTGGTCGCGTTATCTATTTTCAAATTTGAAATGCATTTGATGATGGAGAATTTTCCTTTCATGTATGTTTTTTGAAATTGTTGGTAGAGATTTAAGTGTGCTAGAAATTTGAATATTTTGGGACCGAGAAAAGGACCCTATAATCTCGGTTTAGTACCCACTTCAAGACTAGTTCACTAGTTCAGTACCAAAGCTAGCCTATTTTTATTACTTAACCGGTGTAGTTTCATTAGGAAAAGGTAAAATAAAAGGTATGGACCAGAAGGGTTTATATATATTTTTTAACTAGCCGTTGTTTGATTATGTATGTGTATATACGAAGTAATGGCCTTTTATGATAAGCGCTATAGATAAACGAATGATGGGATTGGATTTATATTAAGATCGGTTCGCAATAGTGGTTTAGATGAAAAGAATACCAGATTTTAGACATGGTTTTTTACATTGACTTTTAATATTGAATAATTTTATAATAACTAGTGTTTATTATGTTTTATATATTTTTTTAGGGGATGGCTCACGGTGTGTGATGAAGATGATCAATGGATGCACTTGTTCTTTTAGATGGCGTGCACTAATGGTTGTCGTGAATTTGACGAGAAAGTGCAGCGTGCACATATGTTTTTGGAAGAGTACTCATATGTTCTAACGGATTTGATTAGAAAGTTAAGCGTGCATGCATGTTTTCGAAGAGTGCACACATGTTTTTGAATATCTTGCACAAACAATATACATTTGTATATAAATGTTCTCGAAGTCGTGCATATATGTTCAAGATAATTAATGGACGAACTTATGCTTTTTAGATGGTGCACAAATGTTCTCGAAGCCGTGCATATATGTTTTCGAAGTCGTACATATATGTTCTTGAAGCGTGCACACATGTTTTTTAATCTCTTGCACATTCATATTGTAATTTAATTGTATTTCATTTGATATCAAAATTTGTGTATTGTATTTTGTATTTAGGTATTATGCATAGTTTTAAATTTTAGTATTTTACATTGTATATGATTTATGTATTTAGTTATAAAATAACATAAGATTAAAAAAATGAAAACCAATGAGAACATAAGTGCAATAACCGATTTAAAAAAAAAATATGTATGATGTCTAAACAATTTAACGCAAGAAACATTGTAAATTTACAATAATAAAAAACATACTAACATATGTTATTTATACTTATAAAATTAAAATTTGGTTTTAAATTGGTCATTCGGCTCTCTTATAAGGGATTTTTTCTTTCTATTACTTGAATTATATGTTATTATTCTTTTAGTTTTTTTATTTTTTATTTTTTTATATGAATAATAAGTATTAATAAGTAAACAACAAAAATTATCAAATAACAAAAAAAAACAACAAAACACACTATCAACACAAAACACCAACCAACCAGAAAAACAATAAAGAACAAACACAGACTACTAACCAACAAAAAACACCCAAAACAACAAGCCAACACAAACAACAACAAGACACAACCAACATTCACCAAAACACAAGAGCGAATAACACAAATATCCCCCAACACAAAATACCCCCCCCACACAAACCACCACCCCCTACACCCAACCCCCCCCAACCAAACCCCCCCAAACCTTCACACCCCCCCCTAAAAAACCCAACCCCCAACCCCCCCCCCCAACCCCATATAAAGCCACAACACCCCAAAATCCAACCTCCCCCCCTACCACCACCAACCACCCAAAAAACAATTGAACGTGAAACATAAAATTTTGCAAAACATTGATCCATGGTTGAAATTCAAAATAGCACATACACCTAAGATATAATAATTGTTGGGAGTGACAAGTTCACAAATTGCAAACATGAATAGTGTTAGCATCTTAACTCATAATTAGCGGTGATTTCATTTTAAGCTTGGTTTAGAATAAGTGAAAAGACAGGGACGATGAATTTATCCTTTTTGGGGCATTCTCGGATCGAAATGCATCTTGTTCTATGATCCCTAAAAGTTATAAAATAACGAAAGTCAAATAAGTTAGTTAGTTGCTTAATATAAAAAAAATATAATAATAAAAAATATATATATATATACAAAAATATGTGTAGGAATAAGAGTATGTATTTAGAAAATGGTAAAAACGGGGCTTTTCAAAGCTATTGAGTCTTTAATTCCCTTTGATGAACGCTTAGCTACTTTTCGAGGTTATTAGTCAAGGGGGATCGAGATTCTTAGTTTTCTAAGTGTGGGGGATTTTGGTATGCGTTTAATTACACATACTTTTCACCATTAAAATCGGACTTAAACAACCAAAAACGCACATAAAATGCCATAAATATGCTTGTTTTTGTGTTTGTACTGTGCAGGTACCGGATATTCACTAAAAGACAAAAAACGAAGCTAAACCGGACAAAACTGAGCACGGATTTGGAAAGAGCGCGAAAAACTGAGGCCAAGGGTTCAAAAGGATTGAAAACGGAGCTAAAACGGAAATTTCCGGATCGACTCGACAACGTTTGTGCATTTAATAAAGTCAAGACGAAGTCAAAGTCAACCCCGGGATACGGCATTGGAAAAGGCATCGAAAAACGAACCCGAATCCCTATCATGATAAAATGGGCCGACTCGTACCCATTTTGGTGGGCCGAGTCAGCCCACTTTATTTAAAATCCTTTTAAACCTTTAAGCCCTTAATCCATTTATTAAAAGCCCATTTCTTTTTTTTATAAAACAAAGCCCAACAAAAAAACATTACCCTGGCCCAACTCTTAAACCATTTAACAACCCTTTAACGGGCGTTAAGCCCACACTCCCTTTATCCTTACACCGTTAGTCCTTCAAGGACTAACATTGTTAGTCCTTAAGGACTAACGGTGCAAACCCCAACCCAACCTCAAGGACCCAAGATGAAAGTTACAAGGACGATTCATGTAATTCACCAATACACCTTGAGGGACTCAAATTGCCAATCCACAAAACCCTTACCCTGTCTACCCTATCTATGTTAAACACCCATTTTCCCGCCATTACTTAACCCCACTACTGTGCACCCGTCCCTTTCCTTACACCCTGCAACAAGAATACAAAAACATCACCCTCTCAAACCCCACCTTATCCCACCACATATAACTCCAAATATCCACGCTGGCAATCCCTAATGCTTCCATTCGTCAAGAACTAAGGACAAAAAATTAAGGGTTGTGATTCATTTGATTGGGCAGCAAGAATAATGAAGGGCCAAGATGTGTTTGGTTCTCTCTCACAATGAAAACACAACAAGCACACAGCTGAAGACTTTTGCAGCTTATAAATTGGAAAGAAGACAGAAGTTGAGAGGGAGTAGTACGTAGAGTAGCTTTTAATTTAGTTTAGTTTAAAATTTTATGTTTTAAATTATGTCTTAAATTCTGTCTGTTAAGCTTTTGTAATCTTTCAAGTTTAATGAAAACTTCAGTTTAAGTTTTTTTTATTGCAAATTTGTCCACTGTTTTTCTATAAATTGATTCAGCTTATTTTAATGCTTAACTATGTGTACTTGTTGCTTATTTGTGTTCACTACCACCTGTTCATCAGTTGTTGTCAAAAAAACTTTAGCTTATATCAGTCAAAACCAACTTTAAAAAGGTTTTTACCAAGTTAAAGGAGTGTTTGGCATAAGACTTAAAACGGGTCAAAATTGCTTTAAAATTGTTGTGGGTTATCAAGGCAACTTGGTCAAGCTTAAATCTCATCTTATAATCTGCTTTTAAAGTTTTTATAGTTATTAATCAGTTTTAAAAAAGTTTTTCTATCAAAGGTTGAAACTGTGGTTTTCAAAGTTTTTAAAATTTTTCTATATTGGATTTGGGGCTTAAAAATCTGTTGTTAAGGCCTGTTTTATGTCTCATTTTAAGTATTAATGCAGTAGGAAAGGAGTTGGTTTAGTGTGCATTGCCATGTTGAGTTTTTTCTAAATACTGTCAAGTTTTCTTAAGTATAAAAGCCACCTTTTGATCCTACATTTAAGTCAGTTAATGTCTGTTTTAAAGTCTTAAATTTTTACCATAAGTAGTTTTTAGTATGACCTTTATCTGTTTGTTCTCATTCTCAACTTCCAGCTTATTTCACTAGCTTATTTTTAGGCCTAAAAGTGCTTGGTAGGCTGTTGGTTTGCCAGTTTTGAGCAATAAGCTCAGAAGCTTATTTAAGCTTCTTAGTTTATTACATTTGCTTATTTTAGGTGTAGTTCTGATCATTAGGTTAGTTTTAAGCAATTTTATCTTATTCCCCCTAGGATAGAGCTTATCTGAGATTATTTGCAGTTTAGCTTAAAATGTTAAGTTCATAAGCCCTTAAGACTTTCTGTCATTTCTAGCTTAATTCAGTTGCTTATTTTTTTTCACAATGCATACTAGGTATAGTAGCTAATTTTTTGTGCTTATTTTTGCTTTCCCTTAGTTTGTTTGTGCTAAAAAAAACCAAAGAGTTTATGCTTTTTATGAGTCCAAATGTGCCTGTTGGGGTGTTTGGTTATCAGCTTTGGCCAAAAGCTCATTTTGCTTTTCTGAGCTTGTAACTTATTTGACTTGCTTGAGTTATGATTAGATTTGCTTAATAGGATTAGGAGTAGGACTGCTTTAGCTTATTTTTTGTTTTCCCTAGTTTAATTTGTCTTATATAGCCTATCAGCTTAGGCCTTAAGCCCTTTTAGTTTTTAAGTTAACTGACACCATTCCTTTAGCTTATTTAGTATAATTTCTTAGTTTACTTTTTTTTTGTTCCTGCTTATTAGGTTTAGCACTTTATTGGTTTAAGCTTATTTTCCCTTTTCCATTTCTTATTGTGTTTAAAAAAAGTGCCAAAACAGTTAGGGCCTTAATCAAATTTTAGTTTTTAAATAATCTGTCAGCTTATTTGTGCTTATATCTAGCTTATTTTAAGTTTTCATAAAAAGTTGTTATTTTTAAAATTGCTTATTTTTGTCTACTTTATAAGTTTTTTTTAAAAATAAAAAAAATGAAAAGGCAAAGTGGGAAAGTCAGGGGTGAGCAGGGCTCGAACCCCTGACCTCTACCCACCTTTACCTTTAATCACACACACCTCTACCGCTGTGCTTCAATAGCTCATCTGGTAGAGGTGTGCAACATTTAATTGTTAAAGGCTTCTTGGCCCATTAAGCCTATAAGCCATTTTTGATTTTTAACTGCTTATTCCAATAAGTTGGCGACCCCAGCTTATTTTTCCTAGGCTAGGCTTTGTTTAAGCTATTTTTCACTTTTTTCAGATTTTTATAAAATCGTTTACTATTTTTTATAATTTATTTAGATTAAAATCTTAATTAATTCATAATAAATAAATTAAAAGTCAAAAAAATATAAATCTTTTTTTTTAAAATTTTCTTTTATCGTTTAGGGCCTAGGAAAAATAAATTTTCATCCGTAGGGTTAATATTTTAAGATTTCATTTTTTAAAGAACGGGATTAAAATCCCGTTCTTGTTTTCTCGTTTTAAGCTTAATTTACCTCCGTTTTTGGTCTAGTTTTTTTATTCTTTCTTTTTAGTCAATTATTATTAGGAAAAGTAAACAAAATTCACTTAGGGTTTAAAATTCAATAATTTAGGTTTTTAAGTCGCGTTCGTTTTTAATGTCCGTTCTCGTTTTCGCGTTTTATCTTTAATTACTTTTGATTTTATGCTCCCGTAGACTTAGGTTTTCCTTTTAACCCTTTATTTATGCTTCCCGTAGAATTTTAAGTTAATCATTTGCCTTTTTATGCTTTCCCATAGTTTTAGGTTTAAATTCCCGTTTTCGCATTTTTCTTAAATTGCTTTCGTTTTTAGGTTTTATTTATTCATTTTTGCATTTTTTTTTAAGCTGTATGTGTCGAGCGATCGCTCGCTTCTTCTCTCCCAATCAAATCTGTGTTCTGCTTGGATTGAATCTTATTCAGAACCAATAACGGTTAACCGTCAAGTTCGCGCCCTCGTTTTTTTCTATCGTCGAGGAGACAAAAGAGGAGTATCGAGCGGGAAAGAAGAGAAATGAAATTGAGATAAAGTAGATAGAAGAAAAGGAAAAAACAGTACAGAAAGAAAGAAGGAATTAGAAGAATAATGGCACAAGTTAGAAATGATTTGAGAGAAGACGAAATCGTAAGAAGAGGAGAGAAAAGATGGAAGAAGAGGAGGAGAGAGAGGGGAGAAAGTAAAAGGTGAAAGGAAGAAGAAGAATAGGAACGAAACAGAAAGAGAATAATGAAGAATGATGAAAAGAGAGTAAGAGAGATGAGGAACGGGACCCGGGGGGGGGTTAAAGGGTTTTTTTTGTTTTTGGGGGGGGGTTATCGGTTTGGTATTGGTGTGGTGGGGATGGGTCTCCGGGTGTTGGGGTGTCCTCGGTTTGGTTTTCGAAACTTTATGGGATATACGATGCGGACGGAGTGGTGTGGTTGTGAAGTGTATTGTTGAAGTTGGGAGATTGTGATGTTGGTTGTCAGGATGTGGTGACGAGAGGGTGTGTGATGGAGAGATAAATTACGACTAGTTCTATAGCTTAGATATTAGTTTACCCTATTTTGACTCTTAAATCTGTCAAAAAACCAAAAAAATTAGCATTAGCTTAATCATTGTTGTTTGATCTGATTTTTGTGTTTAAAGATGATAAGTAGTTGTGTTATAAGCTGTTAGACATCCGGGATTCAAGTTTTGTTCATTAAATTTAAATTTCATAAGCTCAAATGAATTTTCATAGAAATAAGGGGGTGTTTGGCATAGCAGTACTAACCACAAGTTAGTACTGCTAGTGGCCATTTGGTCTTAAGATTTTGGTTTTAATCTTTTAACCAAGTCTGTTTATGCTGAATTTATTAGTTAGGTTAGAGTTAATTAGGATTTGATTAGTTAATTTGATTTAAGTCATAATCTGTTAAGTGTTATTAGAAATATTAGCTTAATTCAGTTCTAGATCTAGTAATTACTTTAATTGCCTTTAGTTTTATGTTTAAGTATGTTAGGATTGTTGTCTTGGGTCTGAAGTAGAAGAATTTGAGTATTGGTCATATATGTGCAAACTGCACCAGCAGTTTTAAAAAGACAAGTAGTTGTTTTCAAATTAATAATTCAGAGGGTATAAGTAGCTTTTAGGATTTGATTTTTGGTTTACAAGTAGGACTAGGGTCAGTGTCAATCTATTCTAATTAGCTTTCAAAAATAAGTTCATTAGCATATCTGTTTTTAGCTTTTAAAATAGCTTTTTGTTTTTTCAAATTCAAAAACCAAACTCAGATAAAACTAAGTGTTCTTAGTGTATAAGCTGTTTTCAACAAGCCTTTTCATTAAGTTCCTGAATTTCAAAATGGTTTTAAAAAGTTGTATTAAGTAGTATTTTAGGTGTACTTTCTAGGGTAATAAGCCAAAAGTCCATTAGTAAGCTCAAAGATGCCTTAAGGGGCTGTTTTGTTAACAGTTTACACTAAAAGTGCTTATTTCTTTATTTTAGCTTATTTGCTTATTGTTATGGCTTATTTAGGATTAGCTTAGCTTATTAGTTTAATATAATCCCATTTTAGCTTATTTGGTTTTGCCATAAGCTTATGTGAGCTTATTTGTTTTCTAGTATAGATTTTAAGTGTTTTTAAGATTTTTTTAGCTTTTCTGTCTTTCTAGCTTATCTTTTGTGCTTATTTTTGTTCTTATTTGCTTATTAAACATAGCTTATTGTCTGTCTTAGCTTATTTTAATAGTTCATTTGCTTATTAGTGCTTAAATTGCCCAAAACAGTTAGTTTATTATTAGTTTAGTATAGTTTAAGCAATTCTGTCTTATTTAGCTTATTTCTTAGCTTATTTGTGGTTTATAAAAATAGTTGTTTTACAAAAGTTGCTTATTTTTAAGAGTTTTAAAAAGTTATAAAAAAATGGAAAAAATTAAAACACTTGGGAAAGTGGGAAGCCCCGGGTGAGCAAGGCTCGAACCCGGGACCTCTACCACCCTCACCAAGTGTTTTAACACCCACACACACAACCATCACGCTACAATAGCTCATCCGTTAGGACTTTGCAAAATCTATTATTTGTATACATTTTAGCTCCTTAAGTACAATAAGTTGTTTTAGCTTATTTCACAGCTTATTTGATAAGCTGTGATTCTCAACTTATTTTTCTTGGATTCCTCGTTGTTCAACCTATTTTTCGTGATTTTTTTAGAATTTTCATAAAATGTTTAATATTTTTTATATTTAATGTTCTTTAAAATCGTTTTTAATTCATAAAAAATAGAAAAATAATCAAAAAATATATTTCTTTTTTAGAAAATTTTCTTTTATCATATAGTTTCTAGGAAAATTAGTTTTGCTTTCGTAGGGTTAAAATTGCAAAATTTCAATTTTTAAAGAACGGGATTCGT
Source organism: Tanacetum coccineum (assembly GCA_026074375.1). Lineage (NCBI taxonomy): Eukaryota > Viridiplantae > Streptophyta > Magnoliopsida > Asterales > Asteraceae > Tanacetum > Tanacetum coccineum. The sequence goes on along the minus strand of BQNB010032501.1, from coordinate 38,044 downwards.
TTCCGTTCACGTTTTTCGTGTTTTTAAGCTCAATTCAACTCCGTTTTTGTTCTAGTTTTCTTTAAACTTACTTTTTAGTCAATTAGTGTCTTTTAAAAGTAAAAAAATTCATTTTAGGTTTAATTTTGGAAATTTAGGGTTTTTAATTACCGTTTAGGGTTCCCGTTTTGCGTTTTTAGTTAAAGTTTAATTTCCCGTTATTAAAGTTAGGTTTAATTGTCCTTTAATTTGCTCACTTTTAGGATTTTAGAAAACAAATCATCTCTGAACCAATTCAAATCATTGTCCAAACAACAAACGTGGTCTCAATTTCATAAATCTTCGAGGAATACGACCCGGTAATCACTTACCGGTAAATATACGTATTATTATATATAATTGTGAGAATTTTCCTTTCTTCCTTTGTCCTCAAGGGTAGTTTGGTAATTTTCTATACTTATATCATTATACGTGTATAAAATTATCTACATCAAGTTTTTGGCGCCGCTGCCGGGGATTTGTGATTAAGATTCTTTCGTTTGAAGTTTGTCGATCGTGATTTGGAGAACCTTTCGTCTTCGAAAGTTACGCTTTTAAGAAAATCAAAAATTAAAAAAAAAATTAAAATATAAAAAGTAAAAAATATTTTTCTTTTCTTTTTAGTATAAGTAGAAGATTAAAAACAAAAAAAAACAAAAATATTTGCTCTTCCGGATTTTTTGATTTTTCTCGTTAATTTGTGAATATTTAAAATTTAACAAAGTTGGTAAAAGAACACCAACAAATAATACCTTCAATTGAGGTATTATCCATCAATAAGTTCCCGAACCAAAGATTAATTTTTTTTACCGTTTGTGTCACTTACGAAAAAGGCGCACCTCTTTTGTAAAATTTATTTTACTTAAGAGAGTTACCCTAAGTTTGTTGATTATTCGGTAAACAAAAATATTTCCTTTTCTCGTTTCATTTCTCATTTCTTTTGTTTGTTTAGTGCATGCGCACTAGAAATTCCTATTTTCCAAATAATTCAAACGTAACCATTCCGAGACGTCGAAACAAAGGACGTGCTCCAAACATAGTCGAACCCCAGCTTCGTACTATCGTTTCACCAATGTCGGAACGTACAATGGAAGAGCTACTCCGGGCACCCACAAAACGGTACAGAGAAGCTATTGTTTTACCAGAAATTAATGCGGATCATTTTGAGATTAAGACGAATTTGCTTCAATTGGTTCAAGCGAATCCATTTTACGGTCGTGAGAGTGAGAATCCTCATGCTCATATCAATAGTTTCGAAAGGATTACCTCGACTTTACGATTTAGGAATGTGCCTAACGATGTGATTAAGCTTATGATGTTTCCATATTCGCTCGAGGGAGCCGCTAAAACTTGGTACGAGAAAGAACCATCAAATTCGATCTTGACTTGGGAGGATCTCGTTACTAAATTTGTGAATCAATTTTTCCCTCCTTCAAAAACCACTTACTTAAAGAATTAAATTTCTCTATTTACACAAAAATTTAAGAAAACTTTTAGTGAAGCGTGGGAATGATTTAAGGAGTTGCTTAGAGCTTGTCCCCATCACGGATTTACAGAGTTAACTCAAGTTGATACCTTTTATAACGGTTTAAACGAGAATGAACAAGACTCCTTAAATGCCGCGACGGGTGGAAATCTTTTGAGTAAAACGACTAGAGAGGCTTTAAACATAATTGAGAATAAATTAAAAGTTCGTTATTCACGAAATAGATCAAATGCTTCTAGGATGAATGCTACTTCTAGTAAAACAGATGAAAGAATTGATAAGCTTGCGGATCAACTTTCGACCTTAGTCGAGATTGTTTCTAAAAAAGTTGTCACTCCCGCTCTGATTAAAGCGGTTAAGGAAACTTGCGTTACTTGTGGTGGTGCCCATTCTTGGTATAATTGTCCGGCTACCGATAACAATCAGGCTAGTGTTTGTGCGACTACGGGTACTTACAATCAAGTTAACCCTCCAAACCGTGTTAGTAATCAAATGGCACCACCAGGTTTTGCTCCGGTGCAAAACAATGGTCAAAATAGGTTTAATCAGAATCAAGTTCAAGGGAATAATTTTAATCGGGGAAATAATTTTCATGGAAATCAAGGTTTTCAAGCTCAAAATAATCATGCTCCAAATTTTCAAAACCAAGGATTTCAAAACCAACCTTTTCAAGTGCCTAATAATCAAGTTCAACAAGAGATTTCAAATGATTTTTCAAGTTACAAGAGGAATAATGATCAGATGTTAAGGAACATGCAAAATCAAATCAACTCGTTGAAAGGAGACCTTAAGAATGAAATTCAAAACACGATAAAATCTCAACAAGCCGTCATGATGAATCAACAAACTACTTTTCAAAATAATTTGCAAAACATGATTTGTGGATTGTTTCAAAACCAAGCCTCAACTTCGGGTACTCTTCCGAGTAATACCATTCCAAACCCGAAGGGTGAGATGAAAGCGATCACTACTCGAAGTGGTGTTGCTTACGAGGGACCCTCGATTCCTACTAATCCTTCTCCTAAAAAGGTAGTGGAACGAGAAACCGAGGAGACAACGGATAAAGAGCAAACAAATTTCCAAGGAAGTACCGCTCAAATCCCACCTCCGGTTATCCCCATTTCTATTCCGGAACCCGATGTTCCGAAGACTTTGCCTAAAACCACTCCCATTCCGGAACCCGATGTTCCGAAGAGTTTACCTAAGCCAAATATTCCATATCCTTCACGTCGTGATGATCAAAAGTCCCGTGACAAAGCTTCGAATCAAATGAGTTTCCTTATGAATAAGGAAAAGTTGCTTGAGTTAGCTAAGATACCGTTGAACGAGAATTGCTCGGCAATGCTCCTCAAAAAGCTTCCCAAAAAGCTTGGAGATCCCGGCAAGTTTCTTATTCCATGTAATTTCCCGGGAATGGATGTATGTCACGCCTTGGCCGATCTTGGCGCGAGCATAAATCTTATGCCCCTTTCTATTTGGAAAAAGCTTTCTTTACCTGATCTTACACCAACTCGGATGACTTTAGAGTTAGCAGACCGATCGATTACTTATCCTAAAGGACTCGCCGAAGACGTTTTTGTCAAAGTTGGGAAATTTCATTTTCCTACAGACTTTGTTGTTGTCGATTTCGAAGAGCCGATCCTTGGAGTACCTCTCGTATTGGGAGATCCTTTTTTGAGGGAAGCGAATCAAGCTGTTAATTGATGTGTATGGAGAAGAAATAACCTTCGGAGTTGTGAACGAAGCCCTGTAACTTCTTATTTAGATCAAAACCACGAGATATTCATCACATATTGATAAGTCGCTGATAAAACCGACACTTGACATCATTGATTGCAGTTTGTGCGAGGAGTATGCTCCAGAATTTCTAGGATTTTCTAATTCTTCGGCGGTGACAATCCCCCCTGAACGTTTTGTAGGTCGTTTACTTCCGAATCTCATTTTTGGAACGAAATCGAAGCTTATCTTAAGGATGATTCAATTTCACGGAAATTAATCATGCCGATGTGTGATCGAGGAAGATATTTGTTGATCAAACAATTGTTATAATAATGACCCGTTTCAACTTCGCCGATGGGACCTTAAACAAAGTTGAAGTGACCGAGGCAAAATTCTTCAAATAAAGGAGCCTCCGGAAATTAGGTTAAAAGATTTAACCGTCTCATTACATTAGACTATGCTTTCTTGGAAGAAAATAACAAGTTACAGTAATTATTGCAAAAAGGTTAAAAAAATAATGGAAAATGATGTTCTCTTAAAGGTGCTCAAATCTCAGTAAAAGGGCCATTGTTTAGGAAAATCACCGACATCGATGGGTATCGACCCTCGTTTTTATACACAACCAATATCTTGATGGATGATGATTTACAAACCTACCGGTTTCAAAGTCAAAGACGGGTTAAACCCAAAAAATTCACTGAGGTAAAGCAAAAAAAGGAGGTCCTAAAACTTCTTAATGGCCGGTCGTTTTGATTTACCCGATCTCTGACAAAGCCCATGGGTTAGGCCAGTGCATTGTGATCCCAAGGAATAGGTGGAATAACGTTGTGCTAAGAGAAAATGAATTAATTCTGACACGTTTAGTTACAGGGTGAGGTGGTTTGTATCGACTATTGGAGGGGACGTTAAATGAAGCGCCTCGAAAAAAGGATCATTTTCCATTGCGTTTTATGGACTCAAATGATAGAAAGATTAGCCTAGGGGGGAATGAGTTTTTTTGTTTTCTAGATGGTTTTCAGGGTATTTCCAAATACCATTAGTCCCTAAGACCAGGGAGGAAACTACTTTCACATGCCCGTATGGAAACTTTCCGCGTATCGTCGATATGCATTTGGCTTGTTGTAATGCTCCCGGTACTTTTCAACGGGTGTAATGATGGCCTATATTCCATTGATATGATCAATAAGATATGGAAAGTTATTTATGGAGTTTCTCAGTTTTGGTGGGATAGTTTTAATTCGTGCCTCTCCATTAGAAAAGATGCTAAAACGGTGTGAGGACACGGAAATTTAGTTCTTAATTAGGAAAAGTGACTTTATGTTAGAGAAGGAAATTGATAGATGTTGGGGACATAAATTTTCAATTTTAGTCAGGAATTCGAGGTCGATCGAGCTTAAAGGTCGATGTTAGCGCCTAAGTACCTCACCCGATCTGCTGTTAAAGGTGTTAGGAAGGTTTCTTAGGTCATGCGGGTTTTTTACCGACGATTTATCCAAGACTTTTCTAAGATTGCTAGACCAATGACTCACCTTCTTGAGAGAAGAAAACCACCGTTTAGTGTTTTTAAAGGATTTGTATTGATTGCTTTTCCGACCCTGAAAAAGATGTTACGAAGCTCCATTCCTTAGTCTGTCCCGTGGATTGGAACCTTACCTTTCGGAACTCAGGTGGTGATGCAAGTGATTTCGCGATTGGTGCGATTTTGGACAAGAAAAGAGAAGCACTTTCAGCCTATACATTTATGCTAGTAGACAATGACAGAAGCTTCAAAATTCTTTACACTACCACGAAAAAGAATGCTTGCGTTGGTATGCTTTTGAAAAGTTTAGGCAATATCTTGTTACTTATCTAAAAAGCTTAGTGTTTACGGTTCACTCGGCTTTAAAATTACCTTTATGAACAAACAAAGAGCTAAAAGTCGAGGTTGCTCCGGTGGGTTTTCTCCTACAAGAATTTGATATCCTCTCCGTGATAAAAAAGGAAGTGAGACCCTTGAGGGGGATCTCTATCTAGACTTGAGAATCTTAAAGATGTGTTAGAAAACAAAGGACATGAAATGAAAAAATTTTTCCTTTAGAGACTCTTGGGAGTTAATGATCTAGTGGAAGTACCCCATGGTTTGCGGACTATGCAAATTACCATGCGGGGAATTTTATCATCAAAAGAATGTCAACTAAACAAAAGAAGAAGTTTTTCAAGGATGTTAAACATTATTTCTGGGACGATCCCTATCTTTTTTGTACTTGTGCGGATCAAATTATTCGAAGGTGTGTGCATGGGCAAGAAGCTCTTGAAATCCTCAAAGCTTGTCATGAAGGACCCACCGGGGGCCATCATAGTGCCAATCTCACCGCTCGAAAAGTATTTGATGCCGGTTTCTTTTGGCCTACCATATATCGAGATGCCCATACAATGATCAAATCTTGTGATACGTGTCAAAGACAAGGCAAAATTTCACAACGAGATGAGATGCCTCAAAACGCTATCCAAGTTTGTGAAATCTTCGATGTATGGGGTATTGATTTCATGGGACCATTTCCGTCTTCACATGGGAATAAATACATCCTCGTAGCCGTCGACTATCTTTCAAAATGGGTTGAAGCAAAGGCGCTCCCCACAAATGATGCTAGAGTTGTAGTTAAGTTTTTGAAGTCTCTTTTTGCCCGATTCGGAACACCTAGAGCTATTATAAGCGATCGTGGGACCCATTTTTGTAATGATCAGTTTGCTAAAGTAATGTCTAAGTATGGGGTCACTCATCGTCTTGCTACCGCTTACCACCCTCAAATGAGCGGTCAAGTGGAGGTGTCCAATCGAGGTTTAAAATGTATTCTAGAAAGGACGGTTGGAGAAAACCGTGCCTCATGGTCCGACAAGCTAGACGACGCTTTGTGGGCATTTCGTACTGCTTTTAAGACACCGATTGGTTGTACGCCTTACAAGTTAGTGTACGGAAAGTCTTGCCATTTACCTATCGAGTTAGAGCATAAAGCATATTGGGCTTTGAAACATGCTAACTTTGATCTTAAAACCGCGGGTGATCACCGTAAGCTTCAACTTAATGAACTTAATGAGCTTCGTGATCAAGCTTACGTGGACTTCTTTGTTTATAAAGAGCGGATCAAAGATGCTTCACGTCTCAAAGATCAAACTCATTTTTCAATGCTTGGTGATGAGTTTTTTTAACTCTTCAACTCTCGTTCTTAAGATATTCGTGGGAAAGTGAAAAAACTCGTTGGTCAGGACCTTTCACCATCACCAAAGTTTTTCCATACGGAACCATCGAGTTATCTCAACCCGATGGTCCAAACTTTAAGGTAAATGGTCATCGTGTGGAAGCATACTTCGGAGGGGGACTACCACCCAAGGTTAGTTCCAAGATCTCCACACTCTCTCCAAGGGACGAATGAATTCGGGAGAATCGAGTCAAAGCTTGTGACTCGGTTACCAAAAACAAAGCGCTTCGTGGGAGGCACCCCATGCTTATCCTTCTATTTTCTTTCTTATTTCTATTGTGATGTGAGGAGGCTTGTACTCTTCCGATTCTTGTTGTTGTTTGTACTTGTGATTGTTTGCAGGATTGAACCGGAATTCTCCGGAAGGACTCTCGTGTTTTTCGGTCGTTTTATGTCCGGTCCACTTCGAGCTTCCTTGCCTTTGCTTTCCATTTGTATGGGGGAGCCGGAAATATCCGATATCCTAAAGATTATTATCGACTAACATTTATCTTTTAGCACACTTGATAAACGGCTTAAGATTTTTGTGATACTTTCTTCAGGCTTGAGTTATGCATTCGACCTTTTTGAGTTCTAGTATGGGGTTCTAACCATCGGTTTTTTAGCCTGTAGAGTAGGGGAAACATGAGGACTAATGGTTTAATTTTAGTATGGGGTAGTATATCTTCGATATGATCTTACCTACTTTTGCCCGTTGTTCTCACGTACCCCGTTTTCCCACCAAAATTTTCAAAAATATGAAAAAATTTAAAAATTTTCAAAAATAAAATAAGTGTTTTTGTCACAATTTTGACTTTCCTGCTGGGTAGAATAAGAGTAAATTTTGACCCAATCGAGCGTGTTGAGCTCTAGCTTGTTCCTTAACTTTTAGGTTAAGCGTTCGCAGTAATTCGCGAAGAACGAAAAATAATAGAGTTAAGTATGAGTGGGATGCTAAGCAAGGATTATTTGGAAATCTTAAGAGCTCATGTATGTAATTTGTGGCTTTTTCTCCCATAAGCTCTTAACCAGATTAATATACGTGCTGTTTTTGGAGATTAAACTTAAATCAACAATTTTTATGTAATATATAGCAAAAATTTTTGTCTTAGTTCAAATTTAGACTTGATTTTTTCAAAAAGAAGTTTTCTCTGCAAAAATAATAATAATAATAATAAAGTGATGTTAATAATAAATAATAATAATAATAATAAAGTTTTCCCTCCAATGTATTGTAATCTCTTTTATTCTAATGAAGTGATGTTAATAATTAAAAATAATAATAATAATAATAAACATAAACTGTGGGTTGATAAAAGTTTACTACATCTTGCCGGCTCACAACCGATGTTGCAGCCTTCTAAAAGGTTGAAGGATATAAACTACATAAATATTAAGTTTGAAGTAATAAAATGATTTCTTTTTGTTAAATTCAAATATGTTTTTGAATTTTGACTATTCTATTTTAAAAGCTATGCATATACGGGAAACTTTTTGAAACCTTAGGTCCGTGAGTCCCGATACTAGTCTCTGTGGGGTGTCAAAAGCCTAGTCACTTAGCCGCAAAGTTGGGATGTGCCGAGACGAAAGTCGCTACATGGGATGATCTCGCCTTCAAACTCATTATTCTCGGGTGGAACGTGAAGCATAGTATTTTGCAAAAACGTTGATCCATGGTTGAAATTCAAAATAGCACAATCACTTAAGATATAATAAATGTCGGGAGTGAAAAGTTCACAAGTTGCAAATATGAGTAGTGTTAGCATCTTAACTGATATTTAGCGGTGATTTCGTTTTAAGCTTGGTTTGGAGCAAGTGAAAAGTCGGGGACGATGAATTTATCCTTTTTGGGGCATTCTCGGATCGAAATGCCATTTTTTTTTTTTTTTTTTTTTTCTTGGTTCTATGATCCTTACTGGTATGGAATTAAGAAAAGTCGAAATATTCGTAGTTTTCTTGCTCAAAAAAAAATTTATAATAATAATAAATATATTGAAAAAAAAAAAAATTGAAAAATGGGAATAATGGGTGGTAATGCTATATGGTGTTTTAAAGCTTGTGATTTCTTAACTCTCTCCACAAAAGTCTTTGCTACTTTTCAAAGATTTAGTTTGGGGAAGTTTTGAGGTATTTGGTTTTAAAGCATATAATATTGCGTGAGGACACACAATCGCTTAGTTTGGGGAATTTTGATATGTGAGAAATCACATATCCTTTCTATATCAAAAATGTCCCTAAAAAGATAAAATTATGCATAAAATGCTTGTATATTGCTTGTTTTGTCTTTGTGATTGTGTAGGTACGGATATTACAAATAACACAAGAAAACGGTCAAAAACCGGACAACCACGGACACGAGAACGGAAAAGAGTGCACAAGAGCCGGGGATTTAATTGCTGAAGTTTCTAGCAAATGGTCAACTCAAAGTCAAACTTGGTCAACTCGTCAACCACAAGAAGACAAAAAACCCTCAAACTTCCCATTTGAGCCTTATTGTTAAACCTATTTCACTACAAGTCCTAAAATGGATAACACCGTTAGTCCTTTTATTATAAAAGGCTAACGGTCGTTAAGTGTATAACTTTTACCCTTATAAACCTTTTCTCGGCCCAATCCCATTTCTTTTTATAAAAAGCCCAGGTCAACGACCCAATTCCCCGAGTCAGACACCCCTCCTATTCAGTTAAAAAAAGGCGCTAAGGGAAATTTACTATTCATCGTCGTTCTCGACGATTAACCCCACTTAAATCAAAGGGTAAAATCAAATTGATTGCGTGGCTCAACAATTCAAGCACCAAGCTCCTATATGGCAAAAGGAAACGTCACTTGAGGCTCTTATTGGTCAAAAAAAGGACAAGGAGTACACGTGGGAATTGAAAGAAGCACACCAATGATTGGATTCTTACACTAAATTTAGTGCAAAAGAAACACAAGTACCCTGACACACGGAATGCCACGTTGGCAATCCGTGTGCTCATCATATCAAATCCAACGGACCATAAATGAGATCAAATGATTAAGGGCTAAGATCATGGATAAGAGGAGCGGGCTAGACTCCTAGAAGCTTCACCAAGACCTTATAAATAGAGAGCTCTTCACACACAGGAGGCCAGAGAAGTTAGTTAGATAAATTTTTAGCTTATTAAATTTAGCTTTTGTAATTTCCTTTCAAAATGTTTTAACTTAATATTTACTTAATGTAATTTCTATTCCCAGTATTGTAATCAGCTGTTTTTATTAAATTCAAGTTTTCTAATTCTGCACTTTACTCTTTCACAAGCTCACTTGTTTTCAAACTTTGTTTAATAAGCTGCTACTGTTACATAAGCTCTAATAAGCTCATCTCGGCTCTCTAAGTCTCTAAGCTTAGATTGGAGGCTCAAGATAATATTATCTACTTAAGCAATCAAAATCAGCTTAATACCTATGCTTAAAATGGATTTGGTTGCTTTAGATGATGAACTAGCAATGGAAGAGTTCATAGGACTTTACTAGCTTATCCTTGTGATAAGTTAGAGCTTATTGACAGCTCTTTGAGCAAATTAAGCCTTTGTTTAGCTTAGGCATTTGTAAGTTCTCATTTATCTTTACTGTCCTTAATTTCATAGTTTAAATCTGCTTAATATGCTTATTTACTTACTTATTTGTGCTTATAATTGCTTATTATGTCTTATTAGTTAAGTTTGTTATCTGTTTTTAGCTTCTTATAGTCTAGATCATAGTTTTTTCATATATTGTCTCATAAATCATATAAAAATCTAAAAACTATATAACATAGTGTGCTTAATGATTCTGGCTTATTTGCTTGTTGGTATAAGCTCATAAGGTCTGTTAAGAGTTGTTTGTTATCTGGTAATCAAGTTTTATTCATTAGATTTGAATTTCATAAGCTTAAATGAATTTGAAAAAGTTTAAAGGGGTGTTTGGCATAGCAGTACTAACTACAAGTTAGTACTGCTAGTGGCCATTTGGTTTTTATTTTTGATTCAAATTTCATAACTAAGTCTGTTTATGCTAGATTTATAAGCTAGGTTAGAGTTAAGTTAGTTTTCATAAGTTAGATTAATAAAAGTCCAAGTTTGTTAAGCCTCATTTGCATAACCTAGTTTTAATTGATTCTAGTAATTAACATGACCTTATTTGCTCCTAGTTGTGTGTTTCATGAGTGTTAGAAGTAGTGCTTTAAGTCTGCATCAAAGGTTTTAAGGTTTTGTTTACTCAAGTGCAAACTGCACCAGCAGTTTTAAAAAGACAAGTAGCTACTTTCAACTTAATTAATTCAGAGGTATAAGTAGTTATAGGGATTGATTTTTGGTTTACAAAAATAGGTCTAAGGGTCAGTGTCATTCTCTTTCAACTTAGTTGTCAAAAAAGTAGCTTATATAGTTATCTGTTTTTAGCCCTTAAAATAAGCTTTTTTGTCTGTTTAAAACCAAAATAGTACCTAAGTGTTTTTAGTATATTAAAGCTGTTTTCAACAAGCTTTTTCATTAAGCTCTGAATTTCAAAATGGTTTTAAAAAGTTGTTTTAAGTAGTATTTTTGGTGTACTTTTTAGGGTAATAAACCCAAAAGGTCCATAAATTATCCTTCTAGCTTATTTAAAAATAAGCTCAAAGGTGCCTTAAGGGGGTGTTTGGTTATCAGTTTTCACCAATAGTGCTTATTACTTTATTCTAGCTTATCTGCTTATTGTTATGGCTTATTTAGGTTTAGCTTAGCTTATTAGTTTAGTATAATCCCATTTTAGCTTATTTGGTTTTGCCATAAGCTTATGTGAGATTATTTGTTTTCTAGTATAGATTTTAAGTGTTTTAAGATTTTTTTTAGCTTTTCCGTCTTTCTAGCTTAACTTTTGTGCTTATTTGTGTTCTTATTTGCTTATTAAACATAGCTTATTGTATGTCTTAGCTTATTTTAATAGTTCATTTGCTTATTAGTGCTTAAATTGCCCAAAACAGTTAGCTTTTTATTAGTTTAGTATAGTTTAAGCAATTCTGTCTTATTTAGCTTATTTCTTAGCTTATTTGTGGTTTATAAAAATAATTGTTTTGCAAAAGTAGTATTTTTATGTATCTTTAAAAAATTAGAAAAAAATGGGTGAAAAAATAAAAACACTTGGGAAAGTAGGAAGCCCAGGGTGAGCAAGGGCTCGAACTCGGGACATGGGGACCTCTACCATTCACCAAGCCATTTTTAGCCCCCTCACACAAAACATCACGCTACATTAGCTCATCCGTTAGATCTTTGCATCATTTATCTTTTATATTCATTTTAGCCTTTTGGTTTATAAGATGTTTTAGCTTATTTCGCAGCTTATTATATAAGATGTGTTTCTGAGCTTATTTTTTCTAGATTCCTCTTAGTTCAAGCTACTTTCTATAATTTTTTTAGAATTTTTATAAATAGTTTAGTATTTTTAAACATTTATTTTTATTAAAAACTTTAAAAAATCATAAAAAATAGAAAAATAATCAAAAAAATATAATTCTTTTTTAGAAAATTTTCTTTTATCATTTAGTTTCTAGGAAAATTAGTTTTGCTTCCGTAGGGTTAAAATTGCAAAATTTCAACTTTTAAAGAACGAGATTCGTTTTCGTTCATGTTTTTCGTGTTTTTTAGCTCAATTCAACTCCGTTTTTGTTCTAGTTTTCTTTAAAACCGACTTTTTTTGTCAATTGTGCTCTATTAAAAGTGAAAAATTCATTTTAGGTTTATTTTTGGAAATTTAGGGTTTTTAGTCACCGTTTAGGGTTCTCGTTTTACGTTTTTAGTTAATAGTTTATATTTCCGTTATTAAAGTTTAGGGTTATAATTGTCCTTCAATTTGCTCACTTTTAGGATTTTAGAAAACAAATCATCTTTGAACCAACTCAAATCATTGTCCAAACAACAAACGTGGTCTCAATTTCATAAATCTTCGAGGAATACGACCCAGGAATCACTTACCGGTAAATATACGTATTATTATATATATTTGTGAGAATTTACCTTACTACTTTTGTCCTCAAGGGTAGTTTGATAATTTTCTATACTTATATTATTATATGTGTAAAAAAATATACGCATCCGTAATCGCAAACTATAAAAGCTCCACTTTTTATTATATTGCTGGTGAAATCATGGATTATCTTATAATAGTTTACTTCAAAATTAAGCATAATCCACCTTTATATACCATCAAACCGTTTTGAATTATAACTAACTTAATTCCAGTTAACACATCCAATCTATTACGCTAAGAAATCTAAAGTAACATAAATTACATCGCTTTCGGCATAAAAGAGCAAACATTATGTATGCGAAACTATTAGAGCTCTCTAACCTTATAGAATTTAGGAGTATGGACATTTTTTTAATAATTTATACCAGCAGACGTCTCTGCTAGTGAACTTAAACTACATTTTGAATTCATGGACTCAGCTTAAGTAATTTTTTTGTGTTAAGTAAATGTCTCAGCTTAAATTGTTTAGTGAAAATAGGAAACTACATTGTGTGTTGTAACCCGCCGGAACCCGCACCCGCTATCCGGCCTCATTTATTTACCCGCTCCGGTTTATTTTATTTCATTCATATCAAAACACGTAATCACAATTCAATGTAAGGGAGCAAACGTGTAACATCTTCATTATAAAATCTCATACAACTACCCAAAATCATTTAATGTAAAGGAGCAGAGTTTGAAAATTATTGAATTTGGCATTAGCTTATGAGCTTATAAAGCGTATGACTGAAATGACATATTTGAGGGCTTAAACATTGCTTGGTTATATTCTTTAATAAGGTAAAACGTCAAACCGGGATCTGATTAGTTTTTGGGTATGTTTAGTTATGAGTTATGTTTTTAAACATCATGATTAAAAAATTCAACATTGTATCTCACCATTGCATTTATTGATGTAGTTCTGTCCATATTGCTTGGTCGAGCAGATGATTAATGGCATAGTGACACACTGCTGTTCAAAAACAAAGACAAAAATTAAGTGTAAAAAAAGGAATTTCAAAAAGAAATTGAGATAATAACAATACATCGAATAAAAAAAATGTCAACCTCAGGATCTGAAACCGCTTGCAACCACTTTCGCAACTGCAGAGTCCGTGGCGTTCAAACGAAAGAAAAACTAAACCGACCATTGGTAGGTGATAATTCATGAGAAGCGTTCACACGATTTGCGGTTCGACCAAACTGGTGTATAAGATGGACTTATGGTAAGTAAAGCAGGGAAATTAAATATAGAAGTAAATACTAAAAGTATATGTTAAAGTGTGTATAATTACATTAAAAAAAGGCATACTGTTCCCCTGAGTTTCGGATATCGCTTCTTAAGAACCAACTGTTCAGGCTTCCATACGAGGCTGAGAGAGAAACTAATGTGCCTCCTTGCAGGAACGTTTACGGTTAGATGTGGGATCCTGTGAATCTATTCTTGGGAATACCTTTCTTCCTCCCAATTTCCACGTCTATAATTCACAGCAGGAATAACATTAAAAGTAACAAAACATATCAAATCTAAAACGAAAAAAAATAATAGAGACGGCAACAGTGATGGTCGGGCAGCTTAGTTACAGATCTGTCCTCGCCTGCCGCATCAAAATCAGCTAAATCAGGAAACTCATAACCAACCAATCTCTCTCAGTAATAAAAAAGTTATAGCTTCGGACACCTTTGTTTTCTGCAAATCATGAAGCCTCATGTTTCTTGCAATGCTTTCAAAAGCATGTGGGTGCATAAATATTCAGTTACACAGTCATACGGATAGGAAAGGAAGCTATGAGCAGCTAATACCTCACAACACGTAAATGCTGGACACCGGTCTTGCGATGCCTCGTTCGCCGCCATTCCGATTACCTGATGCAACACAGAAAAAATTCATGCTTTGTTACAAACTTACAACAACTAATCTGAGCAAAAGATCATCATGGAAAACGTCAAAGTTGCCCCTTAACAGCTTTTTGTAGGAAAAGGATGAGTATATCGGTTATGGTTAAAGAAACACCAGTTAAGTAAACTACGTTTATCAGAGCTTATATGTGCAATTTCTTTAGCTACGCAGTCAAATGCCATGAGTCTGATTGTCTAATCATCAATTTTTTATGCAGGATAAACATATTCTGTCTTTGCTAAACAAATAATGACATATGATGTTCAGTGTATGCATCACTTAATTCCCTAAAAAAGATCTCACATTAAATTTAATCAATTTTTATTCCTATGGTGCAGATGACGTATGCTACAGCCGACAGCGCGGACCCTTCCCAAAAACATATGCGAAACATAAACGACTACAGTAGAACAATATTACGTTCGACTAACATGTTTATATGGGCTTATTACTTTTTAGCGCCTATGAGCTTATGAGCTTATAAAGCGTATTAGTCGAACGTAAACGGTAATTTTATCGTACTACTTAGGGGGTGTTTATTTTAGCTTTTCTGCATGGCATATGTGCACATTATTTTTCTAGGGCCTATGAGCTTATGGAGCCTATAACTCAAAACCTAATGCTAACTACGCCAGCTTCTCAAGTCCAGTAATGAGAACATACAAACAATTACATCTTCCATTCACAGAAAACCACAAATTCCAACATAATTAAAAACCCCAAACCACCAAATTCCAACTTAATTAAACCTCAACTACCCAATTCAATCAGTTCAAGAAATACATATATTGTTACTACTCTTAATATTAGTAAAAAAACCTACCTTGATTCTTAGTGTAGAGCTTAATGCATGCAATCTTTTTCTACATCTTCATCAAAAAGTTCATACCAGCAAACTCTTGAATCTGAAGTCGCTTTTTTGGTGGTTGTAGATTAAAAAAACTAAACATAAAAGAATACTCAAAGCTGATAAATAAATTAGGGTTTAGTAAACTTACAAATTGATTTGATTTAGGCATGGAATCATCTCTGTCTGAGCCACCCGACGATTGCTTTATACCAATTTTTTGCTTATTGTCTGTGTTACCGGCCGGCGATAGAGAGAAGAGAGAGATGTTCGATGTCTGTGTTTTCTTAGGTGTAGATGTGGAAGAAAGAGAAAACTGTGTGCAGATGGAAGGTTTGAGAATATCACACGTGTTATAGCACCGAAGAATAAAAAATAAAAAATAAAACGAGTCGGACCATGTCGAAGGCGGGTTCCAGTGGCGAATTCTGGTGGCGAATTCCGACGGGTTGACCCAGTATCCGCCGGATTCCTGGCATAGCAGATTAAATGCGTTATTTATGGGAATGTTTTCCTGGCCTTGTATTAAAGGTAATAATTATAGTAATAAAATTCTATTGGGGTTTTAAACAATCAAAAATAGATGAAGAAAATAACAAAACCCACTAAAACCCTTCCACCAAACACACACACACACATTTATCTCAATGGCGGATGAACACCGATCAAGAAAACGCAAACGAATCACAACTATTTCAAACCTTCTTTTACAACACAAAGTTGAAGTAATGTCTTCTCCTCATTCCCTATTTATTTTCTTGAAAAAAACCTTTTTTTTATATAAATTATGGTCTGTTGATTATTGATTCATGGGTTATATGTAAATTCCTTTCTGGGTTATGTTAAAAATGTGATTTTGTTAGTGGGTTTTTGTTTGATTGGATTTTTATTGGGTTTTTGACTGATTGCATGGGTTAAATTGGCCTACATTGTGTTATTTGAGTGGTTTTAGGTTTTGGGTACTGGTTTATTTGATGATTAATTGTTGTTTGATATGTTTATAGCTAATTATTTGTGAATTGGGGGTTTATGATTTGGAAATGTGATTTGTTTGTATGATTATTTATGGGCTTATGAGCTTATTTGATTTCGGCTTATATATTGTAAACTCTAATGTTTCGGCTTATTTTGAAACTTGTGGGCTTATATAAAGTTTGTTATCACAAGTGCCTGAGTAAGCCTAAAAAACGGGGCTTATGAAACATAAGCTAATAAGCCCATCAATAAGCTTAAACAAACACCCCTGTATATGATAAGATAATGTTATGAAAGTGTAGTAAATTGGAGAGTTTTCTATGGTAAAAACAAATGGGGGACCTAAATGATGATAATTTGTTACAGGTTAGGAGCATTGAAGAGGGTTGAAGGATCATGGCATAGTGCGAGGGGGGTCTGGTGATTGATAGTAAAAACCAGACTCGTGTGGTAAAATTACGGGATAATTTTTAAGTGATGGATAGTTCATGAAATTTTTGTGGAGGTCCGTCCCGGTTTTTGTCTGATAATATTTGTGGTAGGATAAGACCGGTGCCTCCTCAGTTCAACGCACCATTATTTTAAATTGTCTCCATTATGGACAATGTGGTGGATGTGTTTCATGAGGAGGCATGGTGGGGACGGCTGTTGTTTATGACATAATTGATGTTTTCTAAAGTATGATCCGGTTTTCTTTCCTGATGTTGGCGACGAACTTAGAGTAAAAACTAAGAACATACGGTTGTCTAGGGACTGGTCTTTGGATACTGATGAGTGGAAGTATAGAGGTGATTGGGTTTTTCTTGAAGTTCTTGAGGAGTTAGAGATAGCATGGCCTATTCTTGTTTCGGTAAAACAAATTTGGTATGAAGTGAGGATGAAAAAACGTTTTGGGAAAGAAATTAAGGAGTGGACGTGTAAACTTAGGGATGTTTGGAAAGAAACCGTTAAGGAAGTGTTTTAGATAATTTGAAGTTGACAATGGTTGAGTTTTTACTAGATTACATAAAGAAGGTCATCAAGACTTGGATGTTAAACAAATTCTTAATTCGATTACAAAAATCGAACCATCTTTCTTTGAAAATCTTTCGCCCGTTGAAGATGATCTTGATGATGAAGATGATGACATGGGTCCGCCTGGATTTTCAAAAACTAGAGCCGTTTCTGATGATCAAGTTTATAAATATACTGAAATACGCGAATTTTGTAAATTTGTACCTGCTTTAGCAATTGAACCCGAGTGTTGTCAAGATGCAATCTTTCAATACTATGGAGCAACTAAGAGAAAAATTAGGCCTTCGCTCTGTGTAACATCGAAATTTAGGCAACATTTATTGTATCTAGGTTGGAAAAATCGAGCTTAAAAAGATTTTTTTGGGCAAAAAAAGAAAGAAAGTTTTAGATATCGTTACACTGACCCCGCTACTGGGAAGTGCCATCATTCACTTGCTACTATATGTGCGGATTCGTATAATAAATTATCTGATAGTACTTCTTTAGAGTCATATAAACCACCACCCACACCTGTACCTGCAAGAACACGAGAAATAGTGGAAGTTGACTCTGAGTATTGTCCACAAGCTGTGGTTGATATTCATTATTCAGATGAGGGCGATGAAACGAAATTGATGTTTCAAGAAGTTACGAATAGTAGAGAAAGAACATCTTTTGGCTGTTGGATGGTCAATGTGGTATACTGATGAGACATCTAGACAGAAACGGACTCTGTACAGGTCACCAAACGGCAAAAATTTTAATTCTATACGTCAAGCATGCACTCATTATATGGTGGAAAATGGGTCTCGTGGGCCAGTTAATGTTCTCGAGTGCCAAGAAAAGACTAGAGAGAAAGGAGTCGCATGTCAAGAAAACACTAAAGAGAAAGGTGTCGGTAAACTCGTAATCAAGAAAAAGGACGGTGTTTTGAGCATACAAGCAGTTGATAAAACAAAAGATAAGGAACCCATCTTGAAAAATTCAAAGATGAAGAACGGGGAAAATCTTCAGAAAACATCGTGTTTTAAGGACGAGCATACAATGCAGTAGATAAAAGAAAAGTAAAAGAAATTTTTTTATCTTGAAAACGATAGATGAAGAAAAGGGGAAAATTTGGAAACGGGAATATCATGGAAATCTTCAAGAAAAAAAAAACAAGTGTTTTCTAAGGTCGAGCAAACGGGTCCGTGAAGAGATTATCACCATGCATCAAACCCCCCCCCCCCCCCACCCACGAACCATATTGTCTTGGTTGATAGATAATAGTGTTCTTTTGCCAAGATCAAAAGTTCAATATCGTTGTAGGAAAGATGGTCATACAATGAAGGAAGGTAGGGTAACTCGCGACGGTATAAAATGTAGTTGTTGTCAAACGGTTTTTAGTATCTCTAAGTTCGAGTCTCATGCTGGAAGTGGTAACAGACGGCCTTCAGCTAACATCTTTCTTGAAGATGGTGGGTCTTTACTTGATTGTCAATTGCAACTTAAAAGTGACAAAATACAAGATTATGCAAGGACAGACCTCGCAGATCAAAGGGGACTCGAAAAAACTTATAATGACAACGACTATTTTGTTACTGTTTGTCATTATGGCGGGGAGTTAGTTTTATGTGACCAATGCCCATCTTCATTTCACACACATTGTCTAGGAATAACGGTAAACGTTTCTCTCTTCAAATAAAGTTAATGTATAAATACTAAACATGTAATTTTTGTTAACGGGTATTCTTTTCTTGCTTGTTTAGGATGTCCCGGATGGGGATTGGTTCTGCCCTTCATGTTGTTGTCGAGTTTGTAACCAAAACAAATTTAGTGATGCTTGTGAAGAAGAGACGGACTGTAACGTTCTAAACTGTGAACAGTGTGAAAGAAGATGTGTGTACACTCCAACATTTCAAGGTTTTGTTACATTAAGGACGCGGCCCTGTATTTGTGTTAACTTATGTTTTATTTTGTTGCAGATCATATTGGCTGCTTAAAACGAAAAGAAGGGTTTACAAAGCTTGAGAGTTATCCTCAAGTTAATTGGTTTGTAGGGGCCCGAAGATGCGAAAGAGGTATACATAGTTATTATGTATTTAATAATCATTAATCAAAAATTAGATAATTAAGTACTCTACATGTGTTGCTTAAAATTCAATTGTATTGGTGCATAGTTTCGGGGGCTTGTTGTTCCGTCCTTGGTTTTTTTTCTATTGGTGTCTTGTAAAAGGAATTAATTAGTAGTTTATGGTCGTGGTGTGGCATGTCATACGCGGCTTTGTGGTTGTTCAAGCTGTTTTTGGCTTGAGGGTAATGTGGTACTTCAGCCACATTCCATTGTGCTTAAACTATTTTTTTGGTGTTATATATTTTACCGGGGATTTTCCCCCTTTACCAAAAAAAATTCATAATTGCATCCTGAAAATTGATTACTCTATATAAAAACGGTTGTACAGATATTTGTGGGTACTTAACAATGCTTTTGGGAAAGCCGATTCCAGTGGGAGGGATGATTTAACATGGAACTATAGTAACCACATGAGACCGAAGGCGACCACCTCAGTTAAGAGGAACTGGACAGAGTATAAGCAAGCTAAAAAATTGCAATTAGTGTCATGGCACGAGTGTTTTGAGGCCTGTTAAGGAACCCTCGTATCACAAAGAGGATATTGTTGAAGATGTTATTTTTCTGTAGATGGTAAGAAAAGTTTCAATGTTATTTGCCATATCAATTATTTTAGTTTGTGTGGAAATTGTGGTGATTTGTGTCACAAATCACTACAGGTCAGAGCTGAACGTTTGAACTTCAAGGGGTTTTTATACAATTCTTCTAGAGAAAGTCCGATGAGCTAAGTTTCAGCAGCTTCAGTAAGGTAACATATATGATTCTACCAGTTTATCTGTGTTCCTTGACAATTTATTGAATTTGTTTCTATTGTTTCCAAGGATTTATGGAGAAAAGGTTGCAGAACTCCCGCTTGTTGGTACAAGATTTCGATTCCGTAGACGTGGAATGTGTCATGCTCTTGTGGACGAGCTTGAAAAGGTAGCCACCTACTCTTTTGTGCATTATATTAAAATGTAGCATTAATTTTTAAATGTGTTTGGATTTTGCAGATGCTTGTGGGATTAGGAGTGGAAAGACTAGTTTTGCCTGCAGTTCCCGAGTGTGCTAACTCTTGGGACTTCATCGGTTTTGGTTCTCTCGTTAATGGATCCGATCTGGAAAAATTAAACTTTCTTGGGTACACGTTTCTTGATTTCCAAGGCACACATATGTGTCAAAAAAGCTTAATGACGGCCCCACCGTCTCCCGAATCCAGCATATCAAGAGGTGAGATATCTGTGACATGCTCTGTTGGTGTGGAGTAAATGCACAAGGCTCGCAAATAAACTAAATCTGTACATAATTTTATGCAGATAATAACTTTGAGGCTGTGAATGGAAGCAATGTTCTAGATTTAGATCATATCAGTGCCGTGTCTGAACTTTCTCAAGTGGAGAGAGTTGAGGAGAGCGGGTTGGCTCATCAGCGTCCCTTAGAGTATGCCTGGAAACATTTTCTTGTTTTATGTTAGTATACTTTTTATTTGTGATTTTGCTGACCACTTTGATTCTGATAGTACTGATCAAGGCAAGGAGAATGACAATCGCAGTGCCTCGGCTCAGCTTGAAATTTTGGTAACTCCTTTTTTGCTCACTTATTAATTGTTTTATATTCTGAAAAACCGACACAAATATTAAACTTTCCGATTGTAGGCGAAGCAACCACCTCACGTCGAATGTCAAAGTGAGATAAGCGTAGAGTGTTCCATGGAGGCATCAAATGTCAAGGAAGAGGAGAACAATGGCAGGAATGGTCATATCAAGTGCTACCAGAGGAGGAAAACAGTTTCTTGTGGGAGCTGACTATGTCTTTGGGTTTAATTAACAATAAAGTAAATAGAAGCTGATTACCGGTTTCCCTTTTTGAAAAAACTATGTTGCCGGCTTATTAGAAGTAAGTTTTAATTTGTAAAATATGGTGTCTGTCGCTAACATTTATTTATGTAGAGCTAGTTACTGGCTGAGTAAGTAAGTAGATGCCTATAGAGCTCCGAATTTTGCCCTTTTGTTCTTGTATCAGCTGGTGCTCACTGTTAGCATGGAGACGTTTTCAAAGTTTTCTGGGCGTTGCTAATACTGGACCATGTTGATGAATGTCGAGTTTATGTAAATTGTTCATTTGAGTAAAAAGACTGTTTTCCTGGATTGGCTTTGTTGTCAACCCTCTAAGAGGGTATAAACAACGAAGCAGTTTTGTCGTTTGGATGATTACTTGGCCTTTGTACGTTTGGGATGAATAATTGGCTAAAGCTGTCATGTAAGAGCGAAAAGAAAATTGCGTTAAAACACTACTAAAGTTTGGGCCTTGCTATGCTAAAACTGGTCAGCAAGACAGCAACTCCATGATCCAGTTTTCTTTGTCCAATATGCAAATATTTTTAGATACTAGACTTAATTGGATATCGCAAAACAAAAGAAAAAGTGAACATCAAACCAGACAACCAGTTGATGCATGTTTGTACGTTCGATATTATTTTAATCAACCTATTGTCATGGGATAGGTTATAAAGACCCCTCTAAGGCTAGGCACAACATCGACTACCAGCGACTTACATTTCTACAGTTTTCTTTCTTTTGGCGTACTTCAGGCGACTTTTAGCACTATAATGGACGACCTTCTTTTTTTTTCCAAATTTTTGAAACTAAATTAAAATTCATGTAAAAAAAAACATTAAATAAAAAAATAAAAAAACATTACATAATTATTCAAATAACATAAAAACGTTACAATAAAACAACATAATTAAAATAGTTTCTTGATTATTAAAGTTTCTAGATTATTAAAAACGATACATAGCTAAATTAATCTAATTCGTATTCTGAATCAGATTTCACTCCAAAAATAACTCATCATGAGCTTGTTCTTCCTTCATTCTTTCATCCTATTCTTTTTCAGCTCTTGCTCGTTCTTTTTCAGACCTTGCTTCTTCTTCTAACGTTTCCCTAAATGCTTCTTCATCAAGAAGTAGTTGCTGTTGCTCTTTCCCAGTGAGAAATCCATCACATATCTCATGTTCATCAGCTGATTTCTCGATCGTTGGAAATAAAGAAATGGGAGGCATGGGTGGTTTCTCGGGTGTTGAGGGATTGCTTTGGGTCGTTTTCTTATCCATAGTTGTTGGAATTTAAAATTTGAATACAGAATTTAAAAAGTTGTGAGAGAAAAAGTGAATGATGGAAAGGGGTATTTATAATAAGAGAAAACTAAACGTTGGAATAGTAGCCGTTGAAATTTAAAATTTGAATACTGAATTTAAAATAATAATACTGAATGTAAAATAATAATAATAATGAATTTAAAAACATTACATACTAAAAACATTACATAATAATAAAACACGTTATGATTAAAAAACAATACATAATTACTCAAATACATTATAACTATTATACATTTTCTGTGTTGTCTCCCTCCTCACATCCCATTTTTGTATTCTTATGAACAGTATTAAAATATTAAAGTATTCTTATGAGCAGTAGTTTATTATTAAACAAATGTTAGTTATGTTGTGTGATAGAACGATACGGGTGTTTTTTCTTTAGTGTATCATCACATTTCTTCACCCTAAAAAAACCAAACCATTGCATCCACCGCCCCTTCATTAGATGATTCAAACAACCGCCTATTTTTTTCAGGCAACCACTAAACGAAAAAACACACACGCCCTCCCAATCTCTTATTCCCTCACCATTCCAACCGAGGAACAAAACACGTGTCTCTCACCTTCCTCCATTATCTAAATCTCATTTTTCTATATCGTTTCCACCACCCAAACACACACACATGGATAGAGACAATAAGGTGTTAAAGAAGGTTGTTGATGTGATCCACTACCGTCCTTTAATATGAAGATTTAAAGAATCATAATCTATTTTGTAAGTTTATAAACCTTAATTTTGAGATTATCATTAATTTACACTAGAAGTAAGGGTTTTTTAATAGGGTTGATTTTTTTACCTATTTTATGTGTATTAGTGATGAATTGGGTTTTTTTTCAACCTAATTGAGTTGGGTAATTAGGGTTTCGTTAAGTTGGGATTTCGTGGTTTTCGGTTAAATTATGCTTAATTTTGTGTCGCATGTTACAGGTCCTTGAATCCTTAGTGCTTCTACACATTTGTTTGAAAACCTGCTTAATAACAGTAAATATATTTTTTTGGTTTTTTTATGTCATAATATGTACTGATTTTGGTTTATATGATATGATGTAAAGATTGGTGCTTTTGTGCGTTTTAATATGTTTTGCTAAATTCATGGTAATTTGAATAATTATAATGTAGGGTACATAGTGCGGCACATGGGATTATAAGCATTTCTACCAGCCCTTCAATTCCAAAAAAGTTAAAGATTGCTGCTTTTGGTTATAATTTTGAAAGGTATATTTTTTTATAAAAAATCTAAACGGTGTTTGTTGTGCTTATTGGTTTAATGATCACGTTTTTGTTTGGACATATACTTGAAGGGTGTTTGGGATTGGTTATTCATGTGCTTATCGATATGTTTGGTAGCTGCTAAGGGGGTATCTGGGATTGCTTAAAAACCACAACTCTAACTTTGTTTTTGGAAATGAATGTATTTTATACGGATGCTATGTTAAGTATATAATGTAGACGAGATTTCTAAATAAGCGTTTTTTTTCTTTTTAAGCATAATTTTACTTTCTGGAAGTTTGTTCTTAAGTGATCAGCTTATTCTATAACTTTTTGGCTTGAATTAAGTTAATTAATGTTTGTCTTGGTGGGTTTTTGGCATTTACAGGGTCAACGAGAATTTGGACAGAGATTACTTTTCTTAATTTTTGGACTACTTGGGATCACAAAGTCTACACGAACAAGTACAAATACAATATATAGAACTGCCAAATGGTAAAGAGGTGTCGCACCATACCTTTGTTTTATGAATACTTGGCCAAATCGTAATTGGGTATAAATTGCCACATTTCCTTTTTTCTGCTCACTGCTTTTCTTTTATTCTGTTAGTTGTAGTAGGAGTTCATCATATTGTGTCTTGAATGTTGAAATGACCGGACGCAAACGCGGATACTAGAAGATTAGTAATGCAGGCATGTATGTTGGGTTCATAAAAAAGTGTAGATTATGGTGGTTTAGTTATATTTTTTAATAGTCTTTATTTTGTTTAGAATAAGTTGTTGTCAATTAAGGTATATTATGGTAAAAGAAAGAAATAGCATAATTACCAAAGATTAGGGACTAGAAGTGAAAAATAAAGGAAGGGAAGGCTCCTTCATTCTCCTATAAATACCCCTTTAATCATCATTAGAGGGTGATGCTTTGTAATAAACATTTTCCATTTCCCTTCATTTATAACATTTGAATTTTGGAATATTTTCCCCCCTCTACTATGCTTACAAGCTACCCATGGTTGATTATGTTATGATCAGATAAAAAAAGACCTAACAAGTGGTATCATACGCCATTAGAGAATACGAGTGAGTCAATTTGTGAGTTTTTTCCACGTCCGAGAACGATATGATGAAATTCGGTGGATTCGATTGACGTATTGGAGCTCTCGATTAACGTTTTGGAAGCGGTTTCGAATAATTGAGTTGTTTCGTTATGGATTTGGTGATGGATTTACCGATGTCTTTCTATGTTTAGCATTCTCGGAAGGTGTATTGTATTCTGGATCATTTCTTTACATTTTCGGAAGATTGAGCATCACTATTAGTTTAATTTCGATAGAAAAGTGTTGTAATAGATATATACGTTTTCTCGGTTCTATCAAAAAACGTATATTAGGCGTGTTGGATAAAACTCGATTTCACTATCGAGTTTCATTAGTGTTCTTACTTTTCGGTTTTATCAAAAAGTGTGACTCAGGATTTAGTGATTTGATCTCGGAAATTCGATTACAAACGTGATTACACATTACAAGTTCACGGTTTTATCGTGAAATTGGACTTTTGAAAGATAAATTCGGTACTGACTAAACTTGGACTTCAAATTCGGTTTTATCGAATTTGTCGTTATATGTGTTCTGGATTTTTCAGTTATCATAAATTTCGGTTTTATCGAGTTTGTGGTTACTATTAATCCATAAAAATCGATTTTTTAACTAAAACAAATAAATCGATTTCTGGTTCATAGCATTTCCGAGTTTCAAACGTTTTAAGAATACCGAGTTTGTTAGTCAGAGTTTTAGTTCATTCCGAGAAGTGTATCGTGTTTCAGGCTACGTGTTATCCGAGAACAGTGTTGTCCGAATTTGACAAGTGTTACCGAGTTTGGAAATTTTCTCACAAATATCACTCATCTTCGTCTACAAAGATCCAATCTTTGAATCATAAGAAATGTCAACATCCAAAACATATCAACAATCCCTTGCTGATGCCGGTTCTGAGACTAGGCCTCCCATGCTTGAAAGGGGTAGTTATATACCGTGGGCAAGTAGATTTAGACGATATATAAATCGAAAGAGGGAAAACCGAAAGTGGCTTAACAAAGCGCTTGATGAAGGTCCTTATCAGTTTGAGATGTTCATTCCTAACAATTCTACAGTTCCGAAATTGCAAACTGCTGAGGTTTTTACATGCGAGTTTTGCGTTATTGATTTTGATGCTGAGATGGGAGCTCATGATCTGGATTCTTTCTTTTTATCCAAATGACATTTATAATTCTGTGGGAATGCTTGCACTTCGGCTAAGGCATGTGGAAAAGTGTTGAAACGTTCTTATGAAGGGGGAACTATACAAACAAAGTTGATAGGAAAATCGTTTTACAACGAATTTGATCAGTTTGTTGCTGAACCAGGGGAAGCACTTGTTTCAGTTTACAATCATTTTTGCTCAGTTAACCGAACAATTTGGTAAGAAATGCATGCATTTTTCTACTTTGTTCATATAACACTCAAGTTTTCTGAATAGCTTGCAACCGAAATGGTTGAAATATGTTACCCAAGTTCGTCTTGCTAAACGTTTGACAGTGGATACGTTTGATGATCTTTTTTATTACCTTCAGCAATTCGAGAAACTGGCTACCTTCCCATTAATCGTTCCCACTCCCCCTCCCGTTGACTTTTGGTAGTTTTCTCCCGGCTTTTTGTGTACTCTTCCGTTCTCGTGTTCGTGTTTGCCCGGTTTTAACCATTTTTTTGTGATTTTTGCTTTATCCGTACCTACACAATAAGAAAGACAAAACAAGCAATATACAAGCCTTTTATGCAAAGTTTTGGTCTTTTTAGGGTCTATTTTGATATAAAATGGATATGTGTTTTCACACATATCAGAAACCGAAGTGATGGATAAGAGAATCCGCACTTTTGTTAATCATCAGACAGAGAATAAGAGAAAGTAAGATAATAACCAACAACAACAACAACAATATGTGTATGTGTTCGGCAGTACACCGGCGGGGCTTTTGTTGTAGAGGACTGGTGAGAAGCAAGCTATATGGAGGATCTAAAACCCCTATGCCCTAAGTGCAATTTATCACACGATGGTCGCCTGTGCTCTCCAAAAATCACAATCTGCTGTGTGGTTGAATGCTTCCTGAAGAATCTGACAAGATTGAGAAATATGTCGGTGGCTTACCTGACATGATCCATGGAGGTGTAGTAGCATCCAAGCCTAAGACAATGCAAGAGGCAATTGAAATAGCATCCAAGCCTAAGACAATGCAAGAGGCAATTGAAAGTACAGAAAATGCTAATTGGAGGTGGCAATGCTCCAGCCAAGGTGTATGCGGTAGGGCATGCAGGGACAAACCCAGACTCCAACGTCGTGACGGGTACGTTCCTTCTAAACAACCGCTATGCTTCTATCTTATTCGATACTGGTGCCGATAGAAGTTTTGTATCCACTGCATTTAGCTCCCAAATTGATATCACACCAACTACATTAGATCACTATTATGACGTTAAACTAGCCGACGAGAGAATAATTAGGTTGAACACTATCCTTAGGGGTTGTACATTAAATATCCTGAACCACCCATTCAACATAAATTTAATGCCCGTAGAACTTGGTAGTTTCGACGCTATAATTGGTATGGATTGGTTGGTAAAGTACCAAGCAATCATTGTGTGTGCCGAGAAGATCGTTCGTATCCCCTGGGGAAATGAAACATTAATTGTTCACGGTGACGGAAGCAACCGGGGACACGAGGCTCGTCTGCACATTATCTCGTACTCCAAAACACAAGAATACATGCTAAAAGGATGTCCAGCCTTTTTGGCACATGTTACTACAAAGGAGGTTGAAGACAAGTCGGAGAAAAAGCGACTTGAGGATGTACCAATAGTTCGAGATTTTCCTAAAGTATTTTGTAAAACCTAAAAATCTCAATAAGAGTAAAAGGACCAAAATGCCCCTAATGAAAGAAAAATGCATAAAAGCTTAAATAAATTCATTTTAATGCTATAAATTATGAAAACGCAACAAGTAACAATTATGAAATTTATGTAAGAATAAAATACATTATGTTATACAAGAAAAATAAATACTTATGTATATATATTATGTATGCCAATTTATTACATTAATTATATATGTATTATAATTAATAATTAAAGTAAATAAGTAAAGATAAATGCAAAATAAACATGATAAACTATAAAATGGGGTACCCGAATCCTTAACAACTCAAGCACACATTAGTCCTCAATGTCTCAAAGATTATAGATTCTTGCGTCTAGTCTTACATACATATCAAACCTAGGTTCTTCTGAACATTTTTGAATTCTAGGACACTCTTGTATATAGCTTCTCCAAAAAGTCAACAAAAAAGTGTACAAAATAACAATAAATACTAATTGTTTGTCCAAATTAAACAAAATTGTTGACAATGAATTATGCACAAATAAATGCTCTCTATAAAGACGTTGTTCCCTCAAAAAGAACTCCTCTAGCAAAAATATTGGTCCATCTTCTTTTATTCATTCGACAAGAAGTCAAATGCAAACTCCTTCTAATCCCGGCATCAATGCCGTGTGAGTCACCTGTGATCATTGAATTAATAATATAAAAAATTTTTTTCTAAAGTTGTCTGAATTAATTCAAAAGAACTGTAAAATGACAAGCATTTTTTATGACGTCACCCGAAATTTAACAACTCAATGAGTTTTGCAGATCAACAAACCAATTGTCAACGACTTTGCAATTCTATTTTGAATACTGTAAGAACACTATTTTCCAAGGGATCTATAAGAGTAGATGAAAGATTGGTGTGATCTACAAAACAGTGATACTTTGCTAACTAGAGACGCAATATATTTTTTGGAACAACATCTAGTTTTGGAAGTATCTCTCAATCGCACGAAGTCGAATAAAGTGTGTTGTTAAAATCATGACAATGTAGGTAGACTCTATTCATTCCAGCTGAAATTGCAATTACGAAGAACAGAAATACCACTCGAGAGTCAAGAGGTTTGCAACAACGATAACTAAATTCTTGAAAAAACATTCAAATCCAGTGACAAGCAAAGTGTTGAATTTGAATTAAAGTTACAACAGGAAAAAGAAAAACATAAGGGATTCAAGTTGAAAGAGACAATAAAACACACAATCCCTCCTCTGATTATATCCTTGGATTCTTCAAAATGGATATAAACTGAAGATGAGAACGTATCTTTGGATTTACGGTGTCAATCTTTGATAAAAGCAACTGTAACCCGCTCAAAACTTAGAAATATCAAAATTTTTTAATTCAATCAAAAAGACAACTACTCAAAACGCAAACCGGAAATGAGACAAATAATTGCTCAGTCTCGAGAAAACATTAGGCATATGGTGCTTACTTCGGCCAGAATCAGAAGCCTTTATGATTACCATATCTGAGTTAAAAAACTAGACTGGCAAATGTTGAAAAAAGGTCATAGTCTGTAAATACTAATATCTTCGACAAGAACAAATGGTTCTCAACATCGTCTTTGTAGTCACACCATTTACACCAACCGTTATTTCCAAAAGCGAAAACGGGATGTTCAAAAAAGTCAGAAAGAAAACCATCTGTCAAAAAACCAAGCACTCCTTGACAGCGATCTCACCTGCCAAACAATACAGAGGGTAAATTCAACATAAATGGCATTAGCTCCTATGTCTACACAAGTATTGTAACAACACAGATTCACAAGACAGATGTGGCAAACGCGATGAAGGTACGTCTACAAGGCAATTGACGGCTCTGCTATCTAGTGTTACATAGACCAATGAATAGAGAGTCACATGTCAAGAATCACTGTCTTAAGCTAACTCTAAGAAGCCAGCACAAGAAATAGCAGTTTCTTTCGTTAAGGAAAATAAGCAAACAAAAGTATCATCTAACCTGAAAATGTTATCTCCAAACAAAGAGAATGTAAATTGAATGATTGAATGTTGCAAAACGCTCCAAGCTCAAAACTTGGTATGTGGGAGCTGGAATGCGCACAATGTGAGGCTGATTCCATGTCATTGAATAAATGGTTTTCTGCAAACGTTATAAATTGATTGTGCTGTTCGATATTTCGCTCATATCCCTTACATCCACTACAAAGTCTAGAACAGTACCAAAATCTCTATGATACAAGTACTCACGATACATGTTATTCGCAAGACCAGGTTGTCTAAGGGAGTCCCGACACCTATCTAATTCTTAGAGACTACTTAGGCGTAGTCTCCTTACTCAGAGTGATCGGATAGCACCTCAAAAGCTAACACGATTCAATGGCGTTTCTAGATAACAAGAAGAGAAAGAAATGTACGCACACAATAAGTCTTTCGAAGCACATACCATGCAGACACAAGATTCGCGAACTAGTAGAATCCAGCAAAAATATGTATGGAATTCGAAAAACCAAATGGCTTTGAGTTTCCTCACCTTTAACTACAAACCTAAATGGTCTGAATAGGTCGTTCATCACTAACAATAATCGGCCCGCCTTCTGTTAAGAAATGGTATCAAAATTGCCCAGCTTGTCCAGGTGTGTTTCTTCTTGTGTGCATGTAAGTTTCAATTGTTTTGTGAATTGTTGATAGTGGTTGTTCAAAGCCATATACAGGGCAACATCACTGTTTGTCATGTATATTTAGTGAAGCCTAGGAATAATCTTTTAAGCGTTGACAATTTTGTGAGTGGCGATTTAGAAGTGCTTTTCGTTCTAAGACTATGGTATGTACGTAATTCTCAAGAATGATTTGCTTAACCAGCGGTCGCGAATCCAATTTAAAATACTATCTCCATTATGCTGACATGGCGCTTCTTTACCCGTTTGTCTAATGGTCTAAGGCACTTCGACAAAGTCTTGGTTATGCACCGCAGACTCTCACATCTTAATTCGGCACCATAAACGATCTTACCAACTTGACTTTGGTTGATGGTCTTCCAAAGTTTAAATTTGAAAATGATCAACTTTGTTCTCTTTGAAAGCGGAAAAAGAAAGAAAAGCTTCGCATCCACTCAAACTAATTCCAAGTTGATCACTCCAATTGGTATTACTTTCATAATGGATTTAAGCGTCAATGCGGGTACTTCGATAAATGGAAAGAATTATATGTCTTGTGATAGTGGATGATTAGTCTCGATATACATGGGTCTTACTTCTTCACTCGAAAATAAACCCCAGAGAGTTAAACGAAATTCCATTGCCTCATTTGGCGCAACGAATTATAAAGCCAAAGTTTGCAAAGATTTCCGTATACAGACATGGTACTAGAATTTCAAAAATGCAACTCTTAAAGCCCATTATTAAAAAGATAGGCAGCATGGCAACAATTTTCAACTGCTCGAAACGCCTCAGCAAAAGGGACAGGAGGTGACAAGACGTAATCCAACTCTTGTCTTGAAGCTAGCTCAATCACGATGCTTATCTCTTCTCCGACTTCTAACACTCCTGAATTTCTTTCGGGCAAAGTATGGCCTACCGAGCTTTGTTTTTACTATCAAAATTGAGTCAATTCATATCTATACACACATAACTAAACACCTTAATGAGATTATTACATGGAAGACAAAACCTGAAAATTTGAACTATTTGCTCATTGTGTTTTGGTTCATTGTGTTATCCAACAAATGAGCCGAGAACGTATCTCTTAGAAAATGAAACCAAAAACAAACATTGGGGTCTTTCTCCGTTATTCGGAAACATCAAGAGTAGTTTCGAATCAGATAACAGACCGTGCACTAAAAATATGCGAGAGATGGAAACCTGAAATGTCAAGTCTTGACGAGCTCACAACTATGGCTTCTGACAACACCATGTTTAGCAACCCACCTTCAAACGAGATCCACACAAATCAAAGAACGCAACGCAGCAAAGTAAATCGAATACATCCAACTCAAAAATCAAGATTTGGAATAATTAGTTCTGTTTCAACGTTTGAAACGAATTATTTTGAGAAGAAGTTTTCTGATACACCCCATCATTTAGCTGCACAAAACCCTTTCCAAACTTCTCCATGAAGACTTCAACTTTCTACATCTTCATTATCTTTGGACGAACATGAGCTCACTCCTACTTGCAACTACATTTAGTATGAACTAACATCTCCAATCGCTTTAAAATCAGAGAGACTTGATGAATTCCATAAAAGATTCTGCCTCATTTTGATGAACATCTCAACAATTTGTTTTTCAGATAATCTCTCCATAGTCCGTACGCTGTACCGCATAAGTCATCTACAACCCCTCTAGAACCATAAATGCAGAATTTCACCAAGTACAACCCTCAACTCACTTTTGGATAAAAGAGCATCTTCTATGACCCAATTGTTGGTGACCCATCCAAACCTGCAATGACGCCGCCAACGGCTACAACACTATTCTGAGGTATGCATTATGTTTTATACCGTCACACTATTGAACCACTCACGAATATCAAAGAAGCTATGGCACGATCATAGTTAGATTGAGATCTCTATGCAGCAGATAGTTGAACAATTTCTGATTTGAGACTGCACAAGTTATATGGAACTCGTTCTCTAATCGACCAGAAGATAGAATGCTACTTGCGCTCCTCAAAATGGACTCTAGATGATCAATGTGATGACTTGAAAAGTAGTAGTGGTTCGAATCACAATCACTCTCCGTGTGGTCACAAAAGATACTAGCATTAAGATAGGCTTGAAATTTTGAAGACAGTCCATTTGCTCCTGTTCTGCAGTCTTGTAGCGTGTTCCGATATGTGTTATTTGCTTAGATGCTGCTCATAAGCTCTGATCACAACTTTCAAATGGATGTCAAACACGATTTTTCTCTCATGGTCCCGTTTGAAAGAAGAAGTCTATGTCAGTGGCCCAACCAGAAGTGTGTTTATTACTCTAGAAATTTCAATCTCTACATCTACAGTTAAAAAAGCTCATATAACGGTCAGAGATAAGCAAGCACCTCGAGGCATGGATATGACAAATGTATCCTTCTTTCTAATAGATGAACATGAGTCACGAAAGGTATTATGACCCGACTTTCGTCTTCTCACAATGATGTCACGGAGCAACATACTCTTACATTGGTTCAAACGTAGATATGACGACAAAAACAATTATTTTTGCATTTAGACAAATCCTAGATTTTTCACTGTCACACACGCGTATTTTGCAAACCTAATGAAAAAGAATTTTGAAATGTCGATATGGGTGAACTATATTCTTTCTTGACTTCAGTTCATCATCTCCACCGTCGGCATAGTTAATAAAGTCAGTCACAATACCATATAAAGATTGAGTATGTTAAAGAAACATGGTCTCAGATGAATGGTGTTCTCAATGAGTACACCTATGGCAACTGAGAGGCTGATGCTGATTACAAGGCACTCCTACTAACAAAACGTCTTATCTTCGTATCGAAGTAGGAGAGCTTATTATCTAACACCGCTCGTACAAACACATTGCTCTTTGGTACTTTCGTATGTGGTGCTCGTTATCAAGCACGTCCTCACGGTCAAAACCACCCTCAAAGATGTTAAACGGATCTTAGGTACCTAGACAGTCCTATAACATAACGGGCTAAGTGCGTATCCGAAGGATTCCGGATTTGAACTAATGCATATTCAGATGCTAGACCACATGCCAAGGATGCTAAAGATTTGTAAAAGAGTAGCAATCAGGACGTGAGATGCAATTTGAGAGCTAAGCTGGAAAAGCTCGTGATTGGAGTTCAAAAGAAAACAAAATTATACTACGATGTCTAACTGCTAGGCTGAATATGTTTTTCTTTTGTCTGGCAGGTTGGCACAAGGTATTTGGATCGTACACAACTGCTTGACTATGGAACAAGTACAACGGATCGATGTTATGGGATTCAAGAGTGTCAGTCTATCTCATCAACCCAGTTCAAACATTCTAAAAAGATAAAACACATAGAACATCGCGTATCATTTTATTAAGCGAATCCATGACTTTAATAATAGGTACCTAGTGAAAGTTACTTTGTCGAGACAGAATCAACCAACTTCAGATCTAGTTTTACTAAAGCTCTTCCAAAAGAAACTCATTCAGGTATCTTCATTCATCGCATTTTCTAAGGCATCGTCTATACTGAACAGTTCCCTTTAGTTGTAGTTTCTCGGACAGTATCTGGAGTGCTTTTTTCTTATTTAAAAAACACACAAGAGTACTGCGGATGAAAGCAGAAAACAAAGTAGTATTTGGTATCTGAGAACTATGACTCCAACACAGTTGGAAAGCCTGACAAAGTTATCTTCTTGAAACAATCATACATCAAAAACAGTAAATAAAATTTTTTTCAAAAATTACCAAAAGAAAAAAAATTCTAAAAATATTCAATCAATCCCACAAAAAGATTCTTGTCATATTTAAAAAAAATATTAATTAAAATGATCACATGATTAGATTTTTGATTCCAAATTTTTTATACAAAGCTTTCAATTGAAAAAATAGGGAATCATCATCTCGGGGAGTATTTGCAAAGTTCTTCATTCATATACATCATTTCGGAATTAAAATAAAAACAAATGAATCTCTCTCAAATAAACTGAATCTTTGAAAAATGCGATATTCATCAATGGGGGATTTGGTATGTGCTTATACCCTCACCTTGTCACTTTGTAATCTTCTAGCTCCTTGCTAGTTTTTTATCTCTCAATAAAATTCGTCGTTCAAAAAAAAATGATATTTCAATAATTAATTATATAAAAGTATTTTTATATAATTTATTAAAAACATTAAGAGTTACTGTTCATCAGTAGTGTAATATTTATAAAAGTGTTATTTTTATAAGTCAATCTAAATACGAGATCACTGGTATAAGTATCATGCAAAGCAGACTTTAAATAAGTAGTAATTATATACTTTAATTAGTAAAGTATATTGTTTTTACAAATATACAAAAGGCTATGTAATTAAGTATAAAAACACATGAACATTTTTATGAGACATTTATTTCGTTTATGAATAAATGTAACATTTTTACAAACATATTTAGGTGGTGATGTAGCATTATATGATTTAATAATATTAATTATTCAAGTTTAATATATCCATACGACCTACGTTATTTAGGTTGCATTCGGACTATCACGTGACGTGTCACGCATTTGATTCATTACTCATTCATTCACTTAAGGTGAGTTTATAGTCCCCACTTTTATACTTTTCAATCATTTATCAAATCTCGGGGATGAGATCATGTTTGTTTTACAAAATGGATGCAAGTACATTTTAATTCAAATATTACGAGTTTGCCTAAGTAGCTATAACCCACTATGCCCATCATCATGAACTGTCAGTGTAATTGTTAATTGCATTATGTGAGCGCGAATGTTATGAATAGATCTATTTGGGATTAACATCCCCGTTCGGGCAAGTTGCACTTACTGGTTTACCGGTTGGCCGGAAACGACGAATGTATACCATTTGATATCATAGATGTTACGGGTTGAACATCTACATTGGGCACCATCATTCATGTGTATTTGATATACATACATTGTTTAGCTTCAGTGTCATGAGCTTAGTGCATTTCGTAATACATTTTTGTGATATTGTATTTGTTACTTTATTACAGGGAAATCTTGCTATCCGCTTCATTAAATTTATAAACATATAAATTCACCAACATTATTGTTGATTATGTAACATTTCTCATTTTCGTGTCATTGTACGACTATATTAATGATCACTATTTATTTTAGTCCGATACGCGTTTACTTTTAAATGTTTACTTTTGAGCTAAACCGCGTAGACTAGAAATAATCAATGAATGTAAACGGTCACCAAATAAATTAAGGTTTACATCAACCAAGTAAGGAATAATTATTTTGATGATAATTATGTACTTTGCGTATTTTATTTTTATTGGTCACGTAAAAGGGTTACGTTTCGCGATAAAATACATTTGGACGCACCCCGGAAATACCTAGACATACCTAGACTCAAACCAATACCCACTTTGAGAGCCTAAACACAAAACTTAATCAAGTCTTGTGTTTATATCACCTTAATGCCGAATGTGACAAGTGAACTCACATAAAAATCGTCCCATGTGGATTTATTAACTAGCAAATCTCTATTCTTGATCTTTAAGTACATGTACATATGCTAGGTAATTAATTCTTGTCCTAATGGTTCCCTAATGATGCTTGACACATTGGGTAATAACCCATTTCTTTGCTTTGGATCTCCTTATGCCGCGAACTAACAAGAAGAGAACACAAGCTCATAAGATTTGCCTAATCTAACATAATCTTGTACATCACCTAGGTAATTAATACTTGTACTCAAGTGGTTTAGGCTAAAACCATGAGTAAGTAACTAGCAAGTCTCGAAACCACCTCCTAGGGCACGGTTTGGCTTGGTTTAGGACTAAAGGGTGTAACTAAGCTCACTTGCCTATAAATAACACTCCCTAACTCACATAATACATTTTCACCAACCCTTAAACTCTCTCAAAGCTAAAACAATCACTCTACCCTCTAATCACTCGTCATTCACTAAAGCCGAACCATACACGACCCACTTTGGTCACTAAGGATTTAAGAGAACCCTTAAGATCACGTATAAGGTTGTCGAGACTCTCACACGAGCTAGAGACTGGGAAAACGAGCTTTGAAGGCTTAGGGTATCACACGTTTTAAGTATAAGGTTATCGAGTTGTCTCTCGATCCAAAACCAAGAGCTAGGGACTATTGTAAGTCATTCTAAGTCCTCTACGTTGTCATTCATACTCATATATCGTTACTTGATCCTAGTTTTGCTTATACTTCGAGTTTGAAACTCAAGGTTACGTGAAACATGCATGGTTCGACCCATGCATGGTTCACGCACACTTTCTTGTCACAAAACAACATTTTGTGGTGCCATACATAAACAACTATACGTAAACTATCGTTATAATCATGGCGTGGTGGTGTGGAAACGTGTGTACGACCTTAAGGAACGATTGCATGTAGCGGGTCACGATTAGAAAATGTTAAACACGTTACTTGGGTGCTAGTCGATTTAATGAGACCTTACAAGATACTAATAAACCTTTCGGACCCAAATTAAACCCAACCAAAAAGGCTAACACCCCTAACGGGCCTTTAACGAGCCCAACAAGGCCTAGCGAGAGCTTATTAATAAGCCGCGGCTTATTAACAAGCCACTCGGGCCTAATCATGATTAGAAGTGCTCATGTTGTTTCATATAGGGCCTTTACTCCATTATAAACCCAACCGAACCTTTAAAAGGGCTTACTAGCCCATTTGCGAGCCCAATGTGAGCCACAAGCTCACGATAAGCTTTAACAGCTTATTGGTAAAATTTACACAGCTTATACAAGTTAAAAGGGCTTAATAGGCCCAAATAATGTTAATGGGCCAAGCCCTAACCCCTAGAACCCATTCGGGTTACTATCGGGCCCAATAGGCCCAACGGTGAGCTTATTAGCTTATCGAATAAGCTAAATAAGCAAACCGACCTCCAAAGTGCTTATTAGACCTAAATGAGCTTAACGGACCCTAATGGACCCAACGAAGTTCCTTGAGACCCTTAACGAGCCTTAACGGGCCCAAGCCGGCCCACTAAAATTGCTTATGAGCTTATTAGCTTAATCTGAATAAGCTGAAATAAAAACAGCTTTGTTCGGCTTAATGCAAGTTGGAAAAGCACTAGGAAAAGTCTAAAACTCTAAACACCCTTATCGAGTTAAGTTATTGGGCCCAAAAGCCCAATAAGCTCGAAATAAGCTCACCGAGCTTATTTTAAGCTTAAACAGTCCACGTGAGCTTATTAACGACATTTAGACCTATTGAAACTATAACGGATCATTAAAATGCTAAACGGACCTTAACGGGCCCAATAAGGCCCGTTAAGCCAAAATAAGCTCGATAAGCTTATTTTTCAACCGAAACAATTTCTATAACTTAATTGAGCTTAATAACGAGAAATGACGCTAGTTGAATGTTATTTAGAGCTAATATACTATTTTCGCAAGTCAAGGGACTAAAACCGTAAATGCCGAAACCTAAGGGATTAAATTGTCATTTCTTGTATTTCAATAACTCCAGGGGCTATTCTTGCAATATTCTGAAACTTAAGGATTTAAGTGTAAGTTATAAAAACCTAAACTACATTTGTGTAACTTGAAGGACCACTTATGTAGTTAATGAAACTTGGGGGTTCACTTGTAAATAAATAAAAACTATAAAACGAAGGGACTGAAACCGTAAATCTAAGAAACTTAGGATTTACTTTGATAAAACAAAAGTCTTGGTTTATAAACTTAAGTGAGTACAAGCGGGATATATATATACTAAAATATATATATGTTTATGTTTCGAGTAATGATTAAATATTATCATCAAGAAGTAATAAATATGATATATTTATTAAGCGGAAACAATCTCACGTTTCTCGAGAACCATCGGAAATATAAATACAATAATCTTG
>BQNB010032500.1:15385-53117 GCA_026074375.1 Tanacetum coccineum | reverse complement strand
GTTGGTTTGTCATAAAGAAATTGATCCCCAAAGTTAAAAGTGTCATCGAGATTTTTCATGGAAGACATAGAACCAGAATGACTTTCTGGTTTATCATCGATGACACGTTCGTCTGTTAGCTAGTTCGAGATCAGGATCATTACCTTCTTCTTGAGGAATAGATTCTTGTTGAGCTTCATCATCTTCGTCAACAAGTTGGAAAGTGGGCTTTCCCTTTCTAACTTTCTGTGGAAGCTTACGCTTGGAAGGTTTCTTTGTCGGAGGAGGAGCTGGCTTGGATTGTTTGACTGGTGTGGTGGTTGTGGGCTTTTTGGGTGTAGCACGCTTTGTTGCAGATTGCACGCTTGCACTTTCTTGGGGGGTTTTCTTTGTATTCTCAGCAACCATTTCCAGATATTTGGGATAATACGAGGATTGTTGAATGGCTTCAGTTATCAGGGGATCGGGAATTGCCATTCCAAACACTTCAACTGACTCACCTTTAGGGACAAACTTGAGATTTCCTAATATAAAATCATCTCCAGTATGATGAACAGCAGATTCAGGACGTCGATGGATGTTGTTATTGCTTGCCAAGTAGTATATTATCACCTTGGAAAACCGTCCATAAGGAATGAGGAGAGGAGTTACTTTCTTCTTTGGGTTCTTCAGACTGGCGTTGTGACTTGCTTTGTGTGAGAAAAATGTCTGGATCCCTTGAGTGAACTCTTCCCATATCAGCTCTGCATGATCAACATTAGTTTGAGTGACGATTCCCCACAGCATTTGCAGAACTGGGTGTCTGGGTTTGTCACTGCCAGAAGTCTTTCCTGTCAAGCACTGGTTGATTAAGGACAGAATTGCCCTCCATGGTTGATACACATAATTCACCCTTATGTTGGAGACAATTTCTACAGGTTCAGGATACCCCAGCTCATTAACAAAATCAATGACAGTGTTACCAGACGGAGGCAACTCAAATGGATGAGCTGGGATGACCGGAGTAATTGCTAATGCCTTTCTGAGAAGATCAGCACTTAGATCGAACCATTGTTCATCAACCTGACAACTATAAATCCCCGTCTTCTCGTTATATTTCATTGTGTTCCAGAACTGTTGCAGGTAGATAGCAGGAACATTTGCTGAGGCAGTGAATGCTTGGAAGAAGTTGGTATTACTCAGGATGTCTACTGATATCTGAAAGATGGGGTTCTTTTGAATCTTTTGTGCATTGAAGAGTAGGTTGCTTTTCCCGATTGTTAGCCACTGAGAGCGAGGTACAATCTGCTCATCTGTTCTTGTAGGAGGTTGAGCGGGAACATTTTGTTCTGCCATCGTATTCTGCAAACGAGCATTTAACAAAGAAGACAAACATTGCAGAGAAACGAAGTTAGAGAGAACTTCAGCATTGATTAAGGTCATGTCATTCCACGATTGATTAAAAATAGAGGTAACTCTGGTTTGATTAAAATCTACTATTTATCCAACAGGATCAATTACTTGTTAACTAAGCCCGGATGGGGTTTAGAAAAGCAACTGGGTCATTCGAATGGGCCTCGATAGATTATTGGGCTCAATGGGTCAAAATATGAAACTTAGCCCAAACTGCCGCCAGGCCGAATGCCAACTCGCCGTTAGGAGAATCGAGCAAACCGCCGCGAAAAGAGGCGGGTTGAATATTTTAATAAATAAAAATATTCGACCAAACCGCCGAGAGACGGCGGTTTACCTGTTGGACTAAAATAATAGAAAAATTATGGCAACTCGCTGTTTAGACAACTCGCTGTTTAGACAACCCGCTGTTAGGCAACCCGCTGTTAGGCAACCCGCTGTTAGGCAACCCGCTGGTTAGGCAACCCGCTGTTTGAACCAGCGGGTTGAGTATTTTATTAAAAACTAATAAAATAACCAACTCGCCACCTAGAACATACGCAACTCGCCATTCGGACTAGTTTCTTAAAATTCAAACCCCGCACCTCCTTTTTCAACACTAATCACATCCTAAGGCATTCCTAGGCTATAGATATACATTGCTACCATTCTTTTCATCAAACACACATATATCTACTTATTAAACTACAACCCGCCGTTAAGAAACAAAGGCAACTTATTTACTATTGTTTGAGATAGAAAACCACACATCAAAACTCATTAATATATACCTTATGAACAATTCCCAGCAACTAGATCACACCTTACAACACTACATTGGTGTACTCATCTTAAAACGACCCTAGATCTATTTTTCTACACTTTTTAATGTGTTTTCATTCGATTCCTTTGATATACACACTAAATAAATGATATAGATTAAGGACCGATACATACCTTTGCTCGAAACACTAGAAATCGGCGATTTGAGACTTGGTTCTTGGCGGCGAGTTGCGAGTGTGTGTGTGTGTGTTTTTTTCTTTGACCGGTTTTCGAAAAGGTTTGACCAAATGGCAACTCGCCGCCATCTTTAATACTTGTAAGTTAGAAGGTTGGCAGATTTAGTCCCTTGGCAGATTTGGTCCCTTGTTTTCCATCTTCTTTATTTCTTGTTTTAAGTATTCAAGGCATTACTAAGAGTAGGCAATTGGCCAAACTTAGTCCCTATTGTTAATAAGGCTAAAAACAAAGAGCAAATGCTTTTTATACTTAAACATTATAAACATCAAATAGATAACTTTGGACCTTTGAGTTAAAATTAATTAACTCCCCTTCAAATATTAACCCATTAGAATACAACAACCATCTAAGATTAGACTTTTATGGCAACCCACATTTTTTTGTAACCTCTTATATTTTCTCACATTCACTCTCGCCCTCAAACAACGACCCGGTTGCTATTGAAAGAGTTGTACGATTGAGATGAAAAGATCAGGCGAACAGCTCCCCCATTACCATTGTATTACTCTACTCCCATAACGCATGGATATCAAGTAATCCATGCCCAGACATTAAACCGGGTTGCAATTTGAAGAAATTGCAAGCCTTTTAGTAATTCCAAATGACTTAAAATATAGATCGTAAGTATTTTATTAGACTTATTAAAAAATACTTTTAAATAATTAAGAAAATTTTATGTCTTAAAATTTTATTCATCAAGCTCTGATACCATTTTTTTTTTAACTAGGTACAAAGGATACTCAAAGGCATTTTGTTTACTCATCCTCTTCTTCTTGAAGACGTTTGAGAGTTTGAGGGGTCAAACTCTTCATGCCTAGGCGTGGAAGAAGAAATTCGAACCGTTCCCATTTGGCAAATGCTTTGGTGAGGATGTCTGCAAGATGAAAAATCTCGTTCCACGAAGTAAAGTTCAACAACTCTAATTTCCACTGACGTGCTCTCGATGAAATGGTGCCGTATGTCAATGTGTTTTGGAGCGAGAGGTTGGAGGATCGTTGTTACCAGCACAGAGCAATAGCACTTTTTGTTATCACAGTACATAGGAATTTTATGAAGTCAAATTCCGTAGTCTTTGAGCTGGGATCGCATCCAAGAGGATTTGAGCACAACATCCAGACATGGCCCTCTGTATTTGATATTGCTGTGCTCGTTGTTTCTTTGATGACCAGCACTAACCAATCTACTCCAAGAAACTGAAGCACTTCCCGACGTACTTCTTCGTGAAGCTTGACATCCCGCATGGAGCCGCATTCTGCATAAGCTGTTTAGTCAGACATGGCGTTGTCTTTCGGATACCAAAAGACCCATGTTAATGGTTCCTTTTCAAGTACCGAAAGACACGTTGATAACTTCAAAGTGCTTTTTCGTAGGCTTAGCATGATATCTAGCACAATAGTACATGACAAAAGCGAATACAATGTCTGGTCTACTGTCTGTAAGGTACATTAGGGAGCCAACCATTCCTCTAAAATCGAGTTTGGTCAACTGGAAATCCCCATGAGATCCTCGTC
Source organism: Tanacetum coccineum (assembly GCA_026074375.1). Taxonomy (NCBI): domain Eukaryota; kingdom Viridiplantae; phylum Streptophyta; class Magnoliopsida; order Asterales; family Asteraceae; genus Tanacetum; species Tanacetum coccineum. Next base: position 49,236 of record BQNB010032500.1, on the reverse strand, counting down.
CCAGTTTCAAATCGATCCACCATTGGTGTATCGAACAGGGTCAGAGAGAGGATCATTCCATATTACTTTAAGGTTTCGAGAAAGCATAGTTTCGCTTGGTTAATAAAGATCCCCGGGATACGTTGAGAAACTTTAAGTCTAAAAAAAAAACGACATTTTTCCCATCTCGACATCGAAATTTGGAGCTCAATCTCGTTTGAAAAAAGTGTTACACGCATTAATGAACTATTGAGAAAAAACGATGTCATCTACGTAAATTTTAACAAAGTAGAACTGGTTTTTGCCTGATTTGCGTGTGAATAGATAGCGTGTGGATCCACGCCGCCCTTGAAGAATTGTTGGCCAACAGAACTTTAGAGGTGTCCATAAACAACGCCCATGGAGCCCTGCTGCTTAAGCCCATAAAGAGCTTTTCTTCAGACGATAACGTGAGTATGGATTATTTCCTGTCTTCAAATCCCTTCAAGTTGACTGACAAAGACTCTTCTTGAAGATCCACCATTCAGAAAGCATTTGACATCCATCTGGTAGAGAGCATTTCTTGGTTGCCGCATTGGCAATGAATATTCCTGATGGCCTCTATCCGGTGCCATGGAGCAAACGATTCATCAAATCAATACCTTCCTCCTGACGATATCCCTTTGCAACTACCGAGCTTTGTTTTTACAGTACATCACCATATTCATCAAGCTTTACTTTGTAGAACCATTTGAGAGCGAAACCATAACAAAGATTGGGCGAGGTACCTAATTCCTCCGATACTTAAAGTCGAGTCAAATTCGTGAACTTTACATCTTGCATGGCTTTTGAAACAGCATCTTTATCACAGCCATTTTGAAGTCTTGGTTTTCGACTTTGGATCAGTTTCAGTAGGAAACAACACCACAAAGCAAGCGAAGCCTAACTTATTTTCTGGTTGATACAGGACGAAGAGGGATTGCCAACGATTTATTCCGGGATGGATCTTTGGTCCATCGTATGATATGATCTGGAGGTAGTTAACTGGTTGGGTTCAGTCTGCATTAACATTCCCAGTGATGATTGTGCCAACTCTGGATCTCCAGTAAATAAGGTTATTTGAGGGTAATAAGAACATCGTGAATGATTGGGGTATCTTCTTGAATGGGTTCTTCTACAATTTCTTGATGTTGGAATGGAAGACGAATATCGGATGTTGACGATAAAGCACTTGTTGACGGTGCATCTTGAGCAATTGTTGTAGACAAAGATGTACCTGGTGGGACAACTTGAGCATTAATTTTAGGAGCATAAGGTACTGGTTCATCAACTCGAGATTGTTCAAGGTGTTCATCAAACATTGGTTGAAATAACATCTCCAGCTCGTTGTCGGTTGGAGCGAGCCCTGAGTTGAGTTGTCTAGGGGTCTTCATGATAGGCTCGAGTCCTGAACTGATGCTACAGAAGCCATAACTGATCAACTCATCGAATGTTGACATGAATAATTTCCATTAATCGACGAGTTCCATCTTGTTTGTAGATCCTATAGCCCTTCCTGCTAGGAGCATAACCAACGAAATCCCAATGTCAGCTTTGGCTTGAAATTTTCCTAGATTTTCGCTATCATTCGTAGGATAGCACAGAGCACCAAATACTCGGTAAAGAATGTAAGATTCACAGGCTTCTCTCAATGCACATAGCTCATATGGGGTTTTGAATGACGAGTATGAAATAAGTGATTGGTTCTGGGTATAACAGCAGTGGCTACCGCTCCCTGCCCTTAAGAAACAATGGGAGCTTCGAAATATCCATCATTAGTACGTGCTGCTTCCACCCAGTGTACATTACGTCTTTCAACCACGTCTTATCTTTGAGGAGTTCCGGAAACAGACTTTTGATGAAATATGCCAAACACCTTTCAGTAAGAAAAAAAAAAATTTGAAAAAAAAACAAAATAAAAAACCAAAAAATACGGGTTGACAAGATCCGTTCCGTTATCTGTGGCGGATGAATCTGACTATTTAGTTGAGGCCAAGCTGTATTTGCCTTATAAAGTTGATGACAAACTCCTGGAGTTTCATCCTTTGACTCAGAAACTTTATCCCATGTAAAATCTTAAAAATAGTCCATCCACGATGAAACTAAGATGTATTTCCTTTCCCTTTAATACTCTGGACTCTCATTGGACGCGGCACAAATCTATGTGAAGGTATGAAGAACTCCAAATTTGTATTTTCAGATTTTGTCTGTGGGAGAACTTCTTGCTTTTTTCCAAGTTGAACAGGCTGAGCAAAGATGAATCATTTTCAAACTTCAATCTAGGTAGACTCTAAACAGATCTTTCCAGCAAGATCATTTATCGTGCGAAGTTTTAAACGTTTAAACATGATGCCACAACCATGAGTTGGACTTGGAAGCTTGGACAGCAAGCATATCGGGAAGAATTCCATCATTGCATCCATGATATCGTGTACAAATGTGGTGCTAATCGAACTGCCTTTAAGTATTCTGTAACCATTAATATACACGAACAAAGCACGTATGCTTTCAGAAGTCCACTTCAACATCAGAATCCAAAATTACCCTACAGAAGAATAGATTGTGTCCAAGTCCCTCCACGTAGTATACTCCTTGAGATCACACTTGACACCCTAAACATAATCTCCATAACCCATGTAGCTCCTAAGTGATATATCCCTAATCACTGACTGATCCAGATGAACTTTTCAACAAAATTCATGAGCTTGGAACGATCCCCGTCCATATTTTTGAGCAGCCTGCTTCCAGATACAAAGCAGGACCTTGCATTTGAAAAACAGTCAAGTTTGGTAAGAGGTTTTGGAATTTCGGTTCCCCAATTTTTGTTGGGGTCCTTTTGGTTAGCATATAGAGTAGAACATTTCACAGAAAGCTTAGTTAAATGGCACATTTCGCCTAAGGCAAATTTCTTTCCTGTGGGTCTCCATTGAGAACCACAATCAAGTTTTCCTAAGGTGAGTTTCTTTCCTGTGGGTCTCCATTGATAACCAATATCTGCAAATAGTTTTCCCGTAGCTTTCCAAACCTGCTTGGTCTTGTACAAACTGTTATCAGACAGTTTGCCTTTTGGTTTCCAGATCTGCTTGGTCTTGTTTAAACTGTTATCAGACAGTTTGCCTTTTGGTTTCCAGATCTGTTTCTCTTTATTCAAGACAGTTCTAACGGTGGGGGTAGCATTCACAGAATTCAAGATATTAACAACACACATTCCATGACTTGCAGAGTTTACACATTTGTTACAAGTTTTGCACACAATCAGAATTCGAATTAAATTACAACACGCTTAAGCTAATCTAAAGCAACCCGATTCACATTTGTCAAAACTGACTTATTTGTCCTAAGGCGTACTTCTACTTCCTTCTTATCTCCTTCTTAGCATCAGGAATCTATTTTTCTCTTTGTATTGCTTCTAGTCTTAGTCCCACCTTGCTTCAGTGGAATTCGTTTACACCTGTAAGAGGGAACACAGGGATATAAGTCAGTTGAACTCTCTGGTGCACTTGTGTTGCTGAGAAGAAGTTCCTGGTTTTATTACTATTCCGTACTTGCTTTTTCCTAGGAACAGGGGTAAAGGGAGCCTTGTTATCTCTTTCATTGAAACTTTTTGGGCAAGTGCCAATCACACATTCTAACATTTCCTGAGATAACTTGGTGTATCGGCAAGCATAGTTAAGTGAACCATCCAGTGGTTTAACTGCTCTAGCTTCCTCTACAATCTCCATAACCGTTTCTTACACTCCCTTAAGAGATGGCAAATATGTTTAAAAGAGCACTCCTATGTTCCTTAAGGGGATGAGGATGGGTTTTAACGTCAATGGCATACATGCCGAGGAGCAAGAACTCTTGGTTTGACATAGTCAATAGTAGAAAACAAGGCCTCTTTGCATCGCAATTGAGCTTTTAGCCTCTCAATCTCATTTAACATGATAGATGTCATTCACTATGTGTGAGCGCGCATTGGATCTTAATGAGTCATACAATTCCTTGTAAATGTTGTTTGACCTGTCTAGTTCTATCTATCGCAATCATTTTGTTCATAAGAGAGGCCAATCTATAGCATTATAAGGTTCTACCAGACTCAGTCATTCACATAGGCGCTAAGATCTTTCAAGTGTCTAATCACAGTTATCTTTTCTAGAATCTGATGTTCGATGATTCTTGATTTAAAGATGAGTTTATATCGAGCTTCCTGTGAATGCTTGTGACTTGTTTATTATCAAAAACTTCTTGAAGATGTTTGATACTTTAATTGCAAATTAGTTTATTCCCTTTCATGTTTTGAATAAGTTTTTGACTCATCAGGACTTTAGATAGTCACTTCAAGATCTAAGACACACGTGATTATTGCCACATCATACAGCAGTTGAAGTCGACAATCAATTAAACCAATCAGTATTCTCATTTTCGAATAGAATGTTATTCTTTTCAATTTTCACAGCACATTGCTGGCTACAGTATTCTTGTCCACCTTCGTATTCAATTGATCAAAAATCTCTCCATTTCTTTAACTTTTTAAAGAGGGCTGTTTGAACTCCAACAAAGTGTTTTCTTTTACGAGTTTTGAAAAATGGAATAACTCAGTGAAGGTAACACTCTTTTCGTTTGCTCATATAACCTCTTCCCCCCTCTGTAATGACCTGATGGGGTGATTCTAGTTGCAAGTTTTGTCAAATTCATAAAGAAAGTTTGTGAGGTAAACATAAAGATTAATTTTCACCTGACTTTAGTTTGGAAGAATCTGGGACAAGCTTGACAGGAGTATTGGGGGATACACTGTCAATGCTAAATTGGTTTTGGAGCTAAGGTCCAAGCCCTTTTCCTGTTGTTGTCATCTATGGACCAAAATATCTGTTCTGGGTCAGATTTCTTGGGGAGCAAAGGTTTCAAGAAAGTTCTCTTCGAGTAAACGGGGGGAAAAATCCTAACTTATTTTCCACACATAGAGGGCTTAGCATTTTCACAACACATTTGTTTCCTAGTTATCTCAGCTAACTCACGTTACCTCTGAGTCTTTATATACAGTGGGTGTAATGATTGGTAGAGTCAAAAGTACATGACCATTATACAAAGCAGACTGAGCTTCCCCCCCCCCTTTTTTTGCAGACGAGCGAGACCTACGGGAATTTTGTAGCCTATTGCTACATGTGCTTTTCATCATAAAATGATTTTGGTTTGACACAAATGTAAACTGATTGAACAGACTGATCCTGTTTGTATAATCTATCTTCAATCTTATCTTTTAGCCTTTTTAAGTCCAAAAACTCTTCAAGAATTTGTTCTTCTTTTGTGTAAAATTCTTTTTCAAGAAAGTGTTACTTCTGTTGTCTTTGACTTATAATGTCAACTGTAGAACTAAGGAGTATTTGTGCTGAAAAATTCAGATTTAATGAAGTTTCCTTTCAGTTTTCGTCCAGATGATTATTCTCATTTGTTCATCAATTTTCGTTCTCTAACAGTTAATTCAAGACTTGCCGTTTTTCCATATTCCCCGACCAGTTCCTATATCCTCGCAAGTTCAGAGGTCACTGATCAATTCATTACATGTCTTCTGGCTTATTCGTTAATCTACTTTGTACACCCTGTTCATGCATTTCATCAAGAATAGACATTAGTGCATCATTTCGTACAGAAGATGCATTACATTGTACAACATGTTCTTCGTTGTCTTCTACATACTGATCATACGGAATAAATTTACTAATCACTCGGTATAGTCCCGCCATCAAGATCCAACCAACTTAGCGTGGTTGAACATCATGTTTGCATCTCGTGTACTTCATGATACTCATCCATAGAATCAACAAATGCATCATGATCTTGTACTTCCAATGGATTATCGAGTCATATGAATGTGCCCGGCTTCATCATAGATTGGATCTTCAGTTGTGAGGTTTGCCATGAACATGGTCTGTGAAGTGGGAACCTCATCAACACAAGTAGAATTCAACACATTCATCAGCTTCAAAAAATGGTCCACATTGAGTGCCAAGTCATTCTCGTTGAAATCATCCAAATCATCATCAACAGTTGGTAACCTATATCCCCTGCAAGAAACAATGACTGTTTCTTCATCCAGACAGCTCCATTCTCCTGGGCTTGCATTATACATCTTGTCCTTGAAGTAGTCCCTGAATCTGAAGTCAGCTTGGCCTTGGAATTCACGTGCAATGTGCCCTAAGTCCTTACAGTTGTAGCACTGGATAAAAGAAGACCTGATGGGTTGCTTGACCAGGATTAATCATCCCACCTCTGTTCTGACTCCTAACATTTCCATTCCCGCTACACAATTTCCTCTTGTATGTTTTTCTCTGAAATGTTCCTTCCTTGATTAGACGCGTTGATCTCACGGACATCTGAACCACAACTTTCCCGTCTTGAACCATAGCTTTGTTCCCTTGCATTAGACGATGCTCTAAAGTTGATTGTGTAGTTTTGAGGAAAGATGTATCTGTATGATTGAGTGGAGAGGGCAATGTGTTGGATAAACTTTTAATCAAGTTTTTCTGTGAGGAACTCCTGAGTCGTTGAAAGTTGTCAGCAGGAGATGGTTCTTTTGTGGGTTGAGGAGATTTGGATGAGTGTGTTGGATACTGCTGAACTGAGGAGTCCTACACTAGTGCCAAAGGATCATTATTTGGTTGACCGAACCTTTCCATCATAATTCTGTTCTCATTAGCATGCACCTCATGTTGCTTTAAGTAGGCATACAACTGATCACAGTTTGATCTCTTTCAAACCTCTGTAAGTTTGACTTTAAATATAGAATCTACTTCACACAGGCAACATGTTGTTCACAAAAAACTTTGAGTTAAGAGCTTCAATTCCTGGACATGGTCATCTTGAGGTTTCTCCAATGTCCATTAGGAGCTTCGTAAACCTAAACGTAGTATCCTTGAATGGCTTTCTCCCTTTGATTTGACGGAAGTGTTTCAAATTCATCGTATAACTGAGATTCCCTGTCATCCATTTTAACTCAGAACCTTCAGAATCATCTTCAACGTTTCCCCAAATGTCTTATGGCGACATTATAGTGATTGAAGAGTGAGTAATTGTCCTTTGGTATATCCTTTAATAGGATATTGGTTGCACGCATGTCATCTTTATACCTTTCTTTTCATGCAGCTGAAAGGTCGGTTAAGGACTCTAGCACGATACTGGACCTTGTTGAACTGCACCCTCTAGTTCCTCCAGCAATAACGTCTAGAAAACCGCTCCCATCTGAAATGGTCCTTCTTTGAGGACTTCATAATAAACTCTCTCCATTATCCTTTCCTAGACATACAACTATACGTTGGTGCCGAATATTCCGAAGTCTGTTCTATCAAGCATATGGATGGGAGCGGTATCAGAACCGGCACACTAATGTCTTCTTGCATACGAGACATCCTTGTATTATTATGATAAGATCAGTTGATCGATCAAAATGAATAGGAGTTAACGTTAAAAGTGGTGAGTTAACGTATCGTATTTGTTTTAAGTGATATTAAACTCCTGAAACCGAGTTGAAATATTTCAAATTTCCAAGACAGAAGCACAACTCGCCGCCACAGCTAACCAAACCAGCTGGCAAAGAAATAAGCAACCCGCCGGTGGAATGTTAAGGCAACTCGCCGAACACAACTCGCTGCCAAGCAACCCCCCGCGAGAAATTAAGGCAACTCGTTGGTGAAATCTTAGGGCAACTCGCCAAACACAACTCGCTGCCTAAAAGCAAACCCACACCGCCCGAGAATATTTAATCAAAAGAATAAAAAGTTAATCCAGATAACAAACCCCGAACAACAATCCACCCCCCCCAAAGCACCTCCTCCGGCACCCCCTCGCTTCTAACACAGTCAACCGCCGTATCGTATATTCCAACCGCCAGAGAATTCCATTACGCTATTGCTAAAAAAATATTCCACACCGCAGATAACCTTAACAAACTCCGCTGGTAAGCAAACCGCGCTTCGTAACAACTCGCCGCTATGAGCAACTCGCGCACCTATCAGCAAACCGCTGGTATCAAACCGCTGCTTATAACAACGTCGCCGCTTGAGCACACGCTACCCTAATCAACCCGCCGTGTGTCAGAGGTGTTGGTAACTACTTCCTTAAAAAAAATTTTCACCAACCGCCGTGAAGAAAATTCTGGCAACCATCCCACGAAGAACAGACACGTTTTTCACACAAAATCACCTATAAATCACCCATTTGAACGATTTTGCTGAATTTCTTTTGCACAACAACAGTACCAACAAGGTAAAGCAACTAGTAACACCCAAACTTTATCATTACCAAACAACAAAATAAATTCGGAGATCATAAGAAAACGAGCTAGAACACTTCAAAGGTACACTTTTTGATCTAAATCAAGCAAGAAATCGCACATACACACGATCTAATCATCCCATTAGCTCTGATACCAATTGTGGTATATCCTATATCATAACACGGGGTCGATTCTTGGATCTGGCTAGTTTCTAGAGAGAGAAACACTAGAGAGAATATATTCTAGAGAGAGAAAGTGTTTTCTTTTGTAAAATGAATTTATGACTAGCTTGCCTCTTCCAAAGTTGGAAGAGGCTATATATAGTACTTACAATATACCGGGTATTCGTACCCGACTTAAAACCGAAAAACATACTATTAACTATTAAACTACGAGCTATAATAAACAGTAAAATACACGGGGTGACCGAGTCTTTTTCTAATATCTAACAAAAAGGAAATAACCTAAAAGCCTAGGAGGACTATCGGGTCTCGTTTAGGCCCAATAGGCCCAACAGTAGGCTTATTGGCTTATCGAATAAGCTGAATAAGCAAACTGACCTTCTATGTGCTTAACGGACTAAAACAAGATTATTGGACCTCAATGGGCTGAACCAAATAGATTCAAAACCTTAACGGGCCCAATGAGGACCGTTAAGTCAAAAATAAGCTCGATGAGCTTATTAATAAGCCAAACTGAATGTTGTAGCTTGAATAAGCTTAACAAAGGCCTTAGTACTATTTAAAACTAAAACGGACCTTTAGAACACTTAATGGACCATGATGGGCCCGATAAGGCCCATTAAGCCATAATAAGCTCGTTAGAGCTTATTTATAAGCTATGGCGGCTTATATGGTTTATTTTAACATAATTAAACATATTGCCACTTGGTGGCTTAAATAATTAGGAGTAAAAATGCAGTTTTTTTATAAATCCGAGATTAACTATATACTACCAGTAGGAACGACTATAACTACCAGGAGTAACTAATATACTACCAGTAGGAATGACTATAACTACCAGGAGTAACTAATATACTACCAGTAGGAACGACTATAACTACCAGGAGTAACTAATATACTACCAGTAGGAACGACTATAACTACCAGGAGTAACTAATATACTACTACCATAGGAACACTATAAACTACCGTGGGAGTAACTATATACTACCAATAGAACGACTATAACTAGACCAAAGGAGTAACTAATATACTACCAGTAGGAATGACTATAACTACCAGGAGTAACTAATATACTACCAGTAGCAATGACTATAACTACCAGGAGTAACGATGAATACATTATTTCTAACACGTATGCACCATCACACAAACAGAATAAAAGAAGAAGTGATTAACCAGTATATATAAACTAGTCAATTTAGTATAGTGTTATACATTGAGTCTTTAGCCAGAATATTAGTAGACTAAGACTGGCCGTATTTTCTTAGGTGATTTGACGTGTGATTCAACTTGGATATCCTATTATCCAATTTCCAGAGGACTATTTACTGAGGTGAGTTCATAGCCCCATGTTTTAAGGTTATTTAAATGATTTACATCCTTGGGGTGAGAACATCTTTGTTTTAACAAATGGCCCAAGGGTACTATTTTATAACAACGACACGTGTTTGCCTAAGTAGCGATAACACATTGAGCCTGTATCATGAACTGATAGTTGTATTAGTGTAGTTGGGGAACTACATTGGTAAGAGCTGAAATGGTTTATTTTGATAGATCTATTCAGGATTGACAATCCCCGTTCGGGTGACTAGCTATCACTAGAAACGAACGCTATAACATGTCGAATTTGGGATGTTTTGGGTTAGAACATCATTCAGGGGCAATTTACTAGGAAAATCTACTGGCATTCAACATGTCAATGCTTACTGTCATGAGCTTAGGAAACGAAATCCACCTTTTTATGATGAAAGCATGGTTTGAGCTAAATCATAACACTTGGAAATCTTACGGTCCTAAGAACCATTGATTTACATAAACCTATGAATTCACCAACTTTATGTTGATGTTTTAAGCATGTTTCTTCAGTCAATAAGCATAGTCGATGATACATTGGAAGTCAATAATTGAAGAGACAACACTTAAGATTGGGGTCTTATTACATAACTGGGGACAATTTGTATATAAACCGAAAGCTATATTTATTATTGTTGAACATTTGAAGCCATGGGCTTATGACCAAACAAACAAGTATTTTGTTTAATCCACTGTAATCTTTTCAAATGACACTTAGTGGTCGTTTCTCATACTTAGTGCTAATTGATCCAAAAAATGTACGGCCCTCGTAGGAATGTTCAAACATTCTGATGCGTTCTCAGATTTGAGGGTGTTACAGATTGGTATCAGAGCCAAGATTATAGAGAACCAGGTCAAAAGGTTTTGTCTGGACTATAACCATTTTCAAAACTGTTTTCACAAATGGGATTTGCGAGGTCCATACACGCCGTACTTGTTTACATCTAGCGCATATATGTTTACATGACATGCATTGCTTTAGCATTAGTAGGGTACAAAGTGCTTACATGATTAATATACGTGTATATAAATGATATTACGTATATTACTATATAAAGCTCATTATAATTAAATCTACAGTACATATCATATCGATCCTTCTATAAGTAATACTTATATGAAGATATTTTGTTTTAGCAGGTAATCATGTCTTCCTGCGACATCTGCCGTTACCTACACTGACCGTTACATCGACTCTGAGCCCGGCAGAGCATTCTAGGGAGCGATGATGAGAGGTATCGGAGGAGGCATTCCACGAGTCCATCGTATTAGGATACGATAGACTCCCGCTACAGCCAGTAGCCCCACCAACACCAGATTAACATACCTCGGCCCCGAGAATCCACATAAGAGACACCACTAAGTTCCTCAGTCCACAAGGATTGAGCGTGAGCCTATTTTTCGTACTGTCACATGACCTAACCCCTTTACGTGCCAAGAACCCTAAAATCCCTAGTATATACCATGGAGGATGACCATAAGAGTTTCGGCTAAGGAACAGCCATTACCTCCTGTTGATATCACCTAACTGCTGAGTCTCACCCGGATACGTTTTGAGTCGGATCCCGAGGAGATCTAGGGAGTTACTGAGGATTTGAGACAGAGGATGGTCCGGTTGACTATCCTATGGACGGGGGAGATGATGGAGATGATGATGAAGGCGATTCATCTAGGGATGACGCCAATGATGAGGATGAGGACGAGGAGGACGAGGAGGAGGAGGAGCACTTAGCTTCGGCTGACTCTACTACCGTTATACCTGCTGATGAGCCTGTTTTCCCACCTGAGGGAACAGAGCCTGTTATACCACCACCCTCCACTGACATTACTATTGGGGCTAGGATTACCGTCCAACCCTAGACTTCCATATCCCTTCCACCAGAGGCAAGATTGAGAGACTTCTGACCCTGACTTTATAAATCTTGTATCCATCACCATCAACCACCTTATCACACTATCACCACCCTCTGCAGGGGGAGCGCCTTGCCTAGATACACGGCCCCACCGCACATTCACCACCTCTAACCCACCATCATCTGGGTGTCTAAACCCAAATCAAGACACTCAGGATAGCGTCCACCCAGACTCTCATCGATGCAGTTACTGCCGCATTACCACCACCTCCATTACCACCACTACCACTATCTCTATACATACCACCACCTGTTGACCATAGGGATGAGATCCCCAAGTATGAGCAACCTCCCCGCAAGAGGTTGCATTTGTCTACTCTAGCTCCAGGATATGAGATCGGAGAAAGTTCTAACCTGCTAAACTACCAGAGGTCGATGGATAGATTAATGGTTTGTTATAGCACAGTAATGCTGAAGAAAGGCGACAGGTGGATTAGAGATGTTGGTACGGGATTAGGATACTTGGGTAGATCCGCAGGGGAAGTTCCAGAGGTACACTAGACCGGTGAGGAGAGGAGGGTCAACGACTAGTCATAGAGCTTGCTGAGCTCTATGAGCGTGATACATAAGACTTGTATGCTTTACTAGAGGATGCCTAGGATAGTAGGTCTTGCATATCACGGCGAGTCGATATAGACTCGCAACGAGATGATTTACTTATGAGGGATAGGATGACTCTCCAGGAGACAGTATGGATGGTGGAGGAGGAGGCCTATGCTTCCCGAGAGGCTTGGGCTCACTTGATAGGATTGAGTCAGGCGACTCATCAGGAGCTTTAGACCCATCGTGATCATGTGTATGCACATGAGACCTATCTTTTAGGCACACCATACCATACTACAGCGGAAGAGTACACCAATTCATAACATAGCATCAGGTACACAGACTCGCTTGTCAGATGCAGCAGGCTAAGTTAGCAGCACTTTGAGAGACTGATCGTAGTCGACAGACCATGATGTAGAGACTCTCTGAGCCATCAGAGATAAGAGGCGAGAGATGACGACATGCAGACTGAGTTTGTTAGCACTGGCAAGAGCCGCAAAGGAGAGCAGGGCAGCCAGGACCAGAGGCTAGTATTCTAGATCATCGGGATGCTCTGGGGGACGGCCGACAGTCACATCTATGATTAAGTATTAGTATCTTGCTAGGATCATTGTACAGGCATGTTAAGCATTAGGGTTTTCCCCGCTAGCATAAAAAGCCTTAATATTTTTATTGTACTCATGGGTACTCCGACCTCTATTTCCAAGTAAAATTTCAAAGTATGATGAAATGGATGTTTACTTTTGTACTAATATATACCCCTCTCTTGTGTTGATTAACTCATTAATAAGCCTGCCTATAACCTCATGTTTTGTCTTTGTAACTAGAACAAAATCAGTGGCACCTACAACCAGAAGAGGACCAAACACCCCTGTTAATGAATCACCAACCCAAACAACATGACCCCAAGAATCCATCCAACAATGATCGACCAAGATTCCTTTTGCAGAAACACCCAACCAATGGGGAAAGATGGAAGCCAACAGTTCGCACGGGAAAACCAAGGAACGTGCCCAAACTCGCGCATCCATGCATTTTAACGCTGACTTTCAGAAGTGTCAACCTTTGAACTTCAAGGGGACTGAAGGCATGGTCGTTAAGACTCGGTGGATTAAAAGATTGAGTCCGTTTTCATATCAGTGGTATGTATGCCTTGCGCAATCAAGTAAAGTTTGCCACCTGTAACCCTGTTAAGGTGCCTTTGCTAATGACCTTGTGGAATAGGTCAATAGAACCTAGGTCCAGAGGCATAAGCAATGACTTGGGAAGTACTCCAGAAAAAGATGACGGACAAGTATTGTCCGCCAGGGTGAAATCAAGAAATTAGAAATCGAGCTGTGAACCTAAAAGTTCAAGGGAAACGAATGTTCCAGCATACACTGAAATGTTTTCCAAAAGGGGAAGTTAGTAAACACCCTGATATTGTACCAAGATTTGTTGCCAAATGAAACCGAGAAGGTTGACAGTACAATCGGTGGAACTTCCTGCCAACATTTATGGGAACGTCAAGCTCTGCAAAAAAGACCCAAGACGTTGGATGAGACTATTGATTTGGCCAATGACTTGATGGATCAGAAACTCCGCACCTACGCGGAAAGGCAATCTGATAACAAGAGGAAGGTTGATGAATCAAATAACCCAGAAACCACCATGGTCATACAGCAATCCTTCAAGAGGCCGAATGTTCGCCAAAGTCACAACTATGGGGACAGGCGAAAAGGAAAGCCTATGGGGGATCCTTGCCCAAGTGCAACAAGTGCCATCTCTACCACAATGGCCCGTGCACCTAGAGGTGCCACAAGTGCAACAAGATAGGGCACTTTGCTCGCGATTGCAGAAATACTGGTAACACAAATGTTGCTAACACTCAGAAGGGCAATGGGGCAACTCCCAAAGGAAATGGTTGTTTTGAGTGTGGAGCACCAGGACACTTCAAGAGAGATTGTCCAAAACTGAAGAATAAAGATGGAGGAAATGGGAATGCACAAGGATGGGTTTATGCAGTTGGGAATGCAGAAAAGAGGGGAAATGCACCAGGAAACCCTGATGCAAATGTCGTCACGGGTACGTTCCTCTTAAATAACCACTATGCATCTATCTTATTCGACACTGGTGCCGATAGAAGTTTTACATCCACTGCATTTAGATCCTTGATAAACATCGCCCCAACTTCATTAGAAAATTGTTATGATGTCGAGTTAGCTGATGGGAAATTAGTCGAGATAGACACAATTATACGAGGTTGCACCTTAAATTTCTTAGGCAATCCTTTTAACATAGATCTACTGCCCGTAGAACTGGGTAGTTTCGACGTCATTGTCGGTATGGACTGGTTAAGGAGATGTCACGCTGTGATAGTGTGTGATGAGAAACTTGTTCAGATTCCCTACGGGAGTGAAACTTTGACTTTTTGCGGCAATGAAAGTAGCAATGGGAGAGAATCCCGGTTGACAGTTATCTCATGTTCAAAAGCTCAAGAGTACATGGCCAAAGGATGCCAAGTCTTTTTAGCACAGATATCCGCCAAGAAAGAGGAGGCCGAGTCGGAAGAAAAACAGATAAAGGACGTACCAATTGTCCGAGATTTTCCCTAAGTATTTCCCGAGGACTTGCCAGGTCTCCCTCTAGCTCGACCAGTGGAATTCCAAATCGACTGAATTCCAGGAGCCGCCCCCGTAGCTCGAGCACCATATCGATTGGCCCCATCCGAAATGAGAATTAATCAGCACATTACAAGAACTTTCTGACAAGGATTTCATAAGGCCTAGTTTCCTCACTTAGTGGAGCCCCCGGTCTTATTTGTTAAAAAGAAGGACGGTTGTTCAGGATTGCATTCCAACTACGCGAGTTAAATTAACTAGACATAAAGAATCGTTATCACACTCCAAAGATCGATGATTTGTTTGATCAACTTCAGGGATCCAGTATTTATTCAAAGATAGATCTAAGATCCGGATATCACCAGCTTAGAGTACGAGAACAAGACATTCCAAAGACGGCATTCCGAACTCGGTATGGTCATTACGAGTTCCAGGTTATGCCATTCGGACTGAACAAACCACTGCGGTATTCCATGGACCTCATGACATGAGTGGTGCAAAGACCTTTACTTGGATAATTCGTAATTGTCTTCATCGATGACATACCATTATCTAGTCGAAAGATGAAAAGAGAGCATGAAGAAACACCTTAAAGCAATTTGTAATTGCTTAAGAAAGAGAAGTTGTATGCAAAGTTTTCAAAATGTGAATTTGGATTTCCTAAGGTATAAATTTCTCGACATGTCATTGATAGTAAAGGCGATACATGTGGATACCGGCCAAGATGAGTTCAAACTGGATTGGGGGCATCTCCAAGACCCAACGGAGAATCGCTAATATTTAGTCTTTGCTGGTTTTACTATCGAGGTTCATTGAGGATTTTCGAAGATTGGCTAAGCCAATGACGAACTTACTCAGAAAGGAATCAAGTTCCGACTGGGGAGAAAAGAAGAGAACGCTTTCAGTTAATAAAGTAGAAGCTAGTGGGCAGTGCCCCATTCTGCTTTACTGAGGGGAGCGAAGACTTTGTGGTCCTACTTTGATCGTCACACAAGGGCTAGGTGTTGTGCAATTAAGAGAGAAATGATAGCCTATAGCTTCTTTGACAGTTACAAAGTCAAACGAGAAGAACTACACCACTCATGATTTAGAGCTTGGGTCGGTAGTGTTTGCCTTAAAGATATGGAGACACTATCTATAGAGCGGAAACCAATGCACCGTGTGTCACCGACCCATAAAAGCCTACAACACATTTCTCGATCAGAAGGACATTAACAATGAACAACACCGTTGGCTAGGAATTACTGAGTAACTACGATTGTGATATGCGTTATCATCCAGGGAAAGAAAGAACGTAGTGCGCCATGCCACTGAGCCGTAAAGAAACGGATTGAGACCACTAGCGGGTTTCGAGCCTTAGTTAATGACAATTGGTTTGGATCCCCAAACGAATATAAGAACCTCACTCGACAGCCCAGAAACCAGAAATTCCTTGTGAAATGAAGATGTAGGCGGTATAATCCGAAGGGATATACCCAGGGAAAGATTGGAACCGCGTGCCGATGGAACACTATGTTTACACAGCAGGAGTTGGATACCTTGCTATGGAGACTTAAGATCCGTGATTATGCACGAATCCCACAAGTCGAAATATTCTATCCATCCCGGTTCTGAAAAGATGTACCAAGATGTGAAGAAATTATATTGGTGGCCAAACATGAAGGCTGACATCGCCACGTATGTAGGGCAAATGCCTGACATGTACAAAAGGGTCAAGGCCGAACATCAAAGGCCATCGGGATTGCTAGTACACAGACCTGAAATAACCCGAGTGGAAATGTGGATAAATATCAACGTAGATTTTATCACCAAGCTTCCTAAGTCGCCACAAGGTTTCAAAACCATCTGGGTGATTGTGGATTGACTCACAAAATCTGCTCACTTCTTGCCAATAAGGAAACGAATCCATTGGACAAGATTGGCACGGTTGTACTGAATAGGATAGTGTGCAAGACACGGATACCTGCCTCAATTATTTGTGATCGTGATGAAGATCACTTCAAATTTCCTGGAGATCGTTTCAAAACTTTGGGCACGGATATTAGTATGAGCACTGCGTATCATCTAGAAACTGATGGTCAGAGTGAGAGAACTATTCAAACTCTCGAAGACATGCTACGTGCTTGCGTGATCGATTTTGGCAAAGGCTGGGTTAAACATTTTCCATTGGCCGAGTTTTCATACAACAACAGTTATCACGCTAGCATAAAGGCCGCCCCTTATGAGGCACTGTATGGTCGAAAATTTTGATAACGCATTGGTTGCCTGGGCCGAGGTTGGGAAGCCCACTGACTGGCCTGGAATCAAACCATCCAAGAAACAACGGAAAAGATCGTCCTGATCAAGCAAAGGATGCAAACTGCACAGGATCGACAAAAGAGCTACGCTGATCGGAAGCGAAAGCCGATGGAGTTCGAAGTTGGAGACAGAGTTATGCTCAAGGTCTCACCTTGGAAAGGAGTCGTACGGTTCGGTAAGCGGGGCAAGCTGAACCCGAGATACGTCGGACCTTTCAAAGTATTAGCAAAAGTTGGAAAGGTTGCCTACAGGCTGGAACTTCCTCAAGAGTTGAGCAGAGTTCACCATACTTTCCATGTGTCTAATCTGAAGAAATGTTATGCCGATGAACCATTAGTCATGCCGTTAGAAGGAATTCATGTTGACGATAAGCTCCAGTTTGTGGAAGAGCCCGTTGAAATCATGGAACGGGAGATCAAACGATTGAAGCGGAGCCGGATACCACTGGTTAAGGTTCGCTGGAACTCTAGGCGGGGCCCTGAGTTCACCTGGGAACGTGAAGATTCGTTCAAACAAAAATACCCACAACTCTTCACAAACCGGGCTTTGTCATCTACTACAAGGTCTTAAGCTTTGAGGACAAAGCTCTTTTAACGGGTGGAGACTGTAACATTTCTCATTTTTCATGTTTTTGTACGACTATATTAATGATCACTATTTATTTTAGTCCGATACGCGTTTACTTTTAATGTTTACTTTTAAGCTAAACCGCGTAGACTAGAAATAATCAATGAATGTAAACGGTCACCAAATAAATTAAGGTTTACATCAACCAAGTAAGGAATAATTATTTTGAGAATAATTATGTACTTTGCGTATTTTATTTTTATTGGTCACGTAAAAGGGTTACGTTTCGCGATAAAATACATTTGGACGCACCCCGGAAATACCTAGACATACCTAGACTCAAACCAATACCCACTTTGAGAGCCTAAACACAAAATTTAATCAAGTCTTGTGTTTATATCACTTTAGTGTCGAATATGGACAAGTAATACTAGCAAATCAACCTAATGATACTTAAGGGTACATGTACATCCCCTAAGTCATTAAGACATGTCCTAATGGTCTCCTACTAGTCCCTTACCCAATGGTTAATACCCATTTTGCTTCCCTTGCTCTTCCTAGTCACGGTTAACAATGAAACAACACACCAAGACATAAGATTTCCATAATCTAGCAAATCTTGTACATCTTTAGCTCATTAAAGCTTGTACTTATGGTGGTTTAGCAAAAACCATGAGTGATTAACTAAAACCCCTCAAAACCGCCTCTAGGGCACGATTCGGTTTGTGTGTGTGGACTAGGAAAGTTAACTAGACTTCTTACCTATAAATGCACACTCACAACTACACTTAACACATTTTCCAAACCCTTAATACTCTCTCCAAGTGAAACTTCTCTCGATTATTCCTCCATCTCTTTTGGTGTACATCTAACCGATTTGCAACCAACCTATATTTAATCCAAAGACTCAAGGAAGCTTTTGAAAGATCGAGTATAAAGGTTTAAGGGATATACAAACTAAGGGTCTAAGGTTATAAGCTTTGGAGCTTATAGATATACACGTTGGGTGTATACGGGTAGAGATCACTTCGCAACACTCATATCAGGAATACTAGGACCCTTGTAAGTCGAACTAACTCGTTCATAATCCTTTACTACTCGCTATGAATCATAAACTTGTTAAACAACATGAGGGAACGCGAACATGCATGGTGCGACCCATGCATGGTTCATGCAACTTTTCGAACATTAAATAAAGCCCTATGTGGTGTGTACGTGGTCTAAAACACGTTAATGTGCGAAGTTAGGGCTTAACACACGTCTAATTTATTTGTCCAAGTTCACTTTGACCTTTGGTTTCGTTTGTGAGAAACGTAAGACAAACTACACGTTAACTTTACTAGTAAGATTAATAACTTGGCTTAGGATCGTAAATAATGGCTTGTGGAACGAATGCATGTACCGAATTACAATTTATAAATGATAACTAATGCCAAACTAATATGTCGAGACCTAGAAATCATTTAACAAATCAAAGGGGGCTAGGTTCGGGTCACTTGGGCTTGGCAGCCCACTATTGGTGGCCCAACAGGCCCAACGAGTCATGTGAAATAAGCTACGCCTTATGAATAAGCTAACCGAGTATAAGTAGAGACTAGGAATGCTTATTTGTTCGACTTGGGCTTTGCAAGGTCTTTCGGAAACACACCGCACCCTTAATGGGCTCACTAGTCCATTTGCGAGCCCAACGCGAGCCCATGAGCTATAATAAGCTTAAACAGCTTATTTCTGAGCTTACGCGGCTTATTGAGCTTAAAATGAAACTAAGAACCTTAATGGACCCTTTGGCATGCGTCGTTGAGCCAAACGAACCTAAGTGGGCCTTCTAGCCCATTATCGAGTCCACAAAATAAGCCCTACGCCACGAATAAGCTCCCACAGCTTATTCGAGAGCTTAAGCAGCCGATAAGCCTTCTAAAAATCCTAGAAAGGTCATTGGACCCAAGGGGATTAAGACCAAACCCCTAGAACCCTTACCGGGTTGCTATCGGGCCCAATAGGCCCAACGGTGAGCTTATTAGCTTATCGAATAAGTTAAATAAGCAACGGACCTCCTAAGTGCTTATTGGACCTCAATGTACTTAACGGACCCTAATGGACCCAACAAGACCCTTTAAAAACCTTACCGGGCCTTAACAGGCCCAAGACCGGCCCAACAGAAATGCTTTTAGCTTAATTGGCTTATTTGGAATAAGCTGAAAAAGAAAACAGTTTGTTCGGCTTGATGCAAGTTGGAAAAGCACTAGGAAGAGTCTAAAACTCTAAACACCCTTATCGGGTTAAGTTATTGGGCCCATAAGCCCAATAAGCTCGAAATAAGCTTCAATAAGCTCACCGAGCTTATTTTAAGCTTAACAGCCCCACGTGAGCTTATTAACGACTTTTAGACTTATTAAAACTATAACGGGCCTCTAAAAAAGACTAAACGGGACCCAATAAGGCCCCGTTTAAGCCAAAAATAAGCTCGATAAGCTTATTTTAAGCCGAAACAACTTTTTATAAACTTAATTAAGCTTAACATAGAAAAAAATAACACTTGTTGAACTTGATTTAGGAATAAATGCAATTTTCGCAACTAAGGGGACTATAAGTGGTCAAAATTCGAAACCTAAGGGATTTGATTGCCATTTTTCGGATATTGGCAAGTAAAAAAAAAAAAAAAATAATAACTCCAGGGACCGTTCCTGTACATCCTGAAACATTAGGGACTAATTTAAAACCATAAGGACCTAAGTATTGTTAAAATCACGAAAGTAAAGGACTATTATATGTCTTCTCTTGCAACTAGGAAAGTGCGGGGGTGAAAGTTAACTGTTATTTACTTATAAACCTAAGGGAACTAAAAAGCGTTACAACTAAACACTACGGTACGAGACAAACGGATTAATAAAACATCTTAAACGGTCGGTAAACATTAGGTATTCGGACATCGAAGGCTTTAATAACAGTTAATAAATAAAGTATATTTATTAATATATGATTCACGTTTATCGAGAACCATCGAATTATAAAAACAATGCTTCATTGTGACCATCACCACACAAGTGATAACGGTATATATAAACTTTAAATGAGATTTAGTTTATACAATGAGTCGTTAGCTTAAATGTGTAAACTAAGACTTGACGTACTTTACTTGTGTATACTTAACGGTGTGGGATCCACTGTTACTTGGATATTTGTTATCTATTCAGAGAACTACCGGCTCTAAGCTCGTGGAGTTCATAGCCCCATGTTTTTACAATTATGATTTACTTCCTTGGGGTGAGAAACATTGCTTTGTTTACAAAATGGAAGCAAGTGTACAATTTTTTATACTATGATTAGTGTTTGCCTAAGTTACCATAAACCCTTTTTGTCCTGATATGAATGTTCAATTGCATAGATGTGATTGAGAATAACATCGTGTGGGGCGAATGTTATGAATAGATTTATTAGGGATGACAATTCCCCGTTCGGGGTGGACTAGGCTTATCACTGGGAACGAACGCATTACCAGGTCGAATCTGGGATGTTGCGGGGTCTTATGCACTTCATTCACGCACCTGTTGGCAAATCTTAATGGCATCCATATTATGTCGAGCTTCGGTGTCATGAGCTAGAAAACTAATTACTTTTTGATGTTTGCATTTGTTGTCTTAATATACACTTGGAAATCTTGCGGTCCTAACCATCACTTTATACTAACATATGAATTCACAAACTTTATGTGACGGTTTTAAGCATGTTTTTATGTATAAGGCACGAGGTGCGACAATAACATATGGGAGTCAATAATTGAAGAGTCAACACGTAGATTTGGGTCTATTTCATTTTGGGGACATTGTTATAAACGGAATTCTTTACTCTATTTTTGTTGAAACCATTTGAAGCCATGAGCTTATGTAACAACAACGTATTTTGTTAATCCAATGTTATCTTTTTTCAAACGACACGTTTAGTATTCGTTCTCTGATCTTGTGCATGGGCCCATTAATGTAACGCCTTCGGATATTTTCAACCATTCCCGTGCATACCTCAGATTTGAGGGGGTTACAGATTGGCATCAGAAGCCCTAGGTTTAGAGAATAGGTCAAAAGGTTTTTTGTCTGGTCTATAACCATTTCAAAACTGTTATTACAAATGGGTTTGTGAGGGGACATACATGCATTACTGTTTACGTTTCACGCGCCATATATGCGTACATTGGACATGCATGGTTTAGCTTGTAGAGGTTCTAAGTGTTAACCAAGTAGATATAGTGTATATAAATAATATTACGTATACTACTATGAGGACTTTACTATTAAAAGCCTTACAGACATAACATATCGAACTTTCTATATAAGGATGATACTTATATTAAGTTATTTTTACTTTTTGCAGTACCCATGTCTTCTGCGACGTTCTGTCCCGTTAATCCTACACTTCCGTCTCACCGACTTTGAGCACTTGTTTTTAGGCTGCGTTTTTCGGGAGCGGATGATGAGAGATATCGAGGGAGATGCCACGGGTCATCGTACTAGGATACGGCGGACTTCCGCTACAGCCAGTAGCCCACAATCACAAGTATTTTATACCAGGTCCAGAATATTCCCACAGGACACCGCCTCACCAGTTCCTCAGGAAGAGGATGAGCGCGAACCAATGTTCATACAGGCACATGACCCTAACTACGTGCCAGAACCTATATATCCCGAGTATATACCATTGGAGGACGACCATGAGTTTTCGGCTGAGGAACAGCCATTACCTCCTATAGATTCACCCACTGCTGAGTCACCCGGATACGTTACTGAGTCGGATCCCGAGGAGGATCCAGAGGGGTCGAGGATATGTGACAGGAGATCGTTCCGATTGACTTTCCTATGGGCACGGGGGAGTATGATGGAGAGTGATGACGACGATTATCTAGGATGACGCCAGGTATGAGGATGAGGTTCGAGCGAGACGAGGGGAGGAGGAGCACTTAGCTCGGCTGACTCTACTACCGTTCATACCCTACTGTGAGCTGTTTTCCCACCTGAGGGGAAACAGAGTGTTATACCACACCCTCCAACTTGACATTACGTTGGGGCTAGGATTCCTGTCGACCCCAAGCTTCATACCCCTTGCACAGAGGCAGAAGTTGAGTGACTTCTGACCATGACTACCCCTCCTCCTTCACCACCTAATCTTCACTATCACACCCTCTGCAGGGGGGGGCCTTGCTAGGTGTACGGCTTCCCACAGCTGCTCATTCACCACTTTACCACCATTTATGGGTGTCTAACCCAATCAGACACTCAGGATGCATCACCCTGGCTCTCATTGATGCAGTTACTACGCATTACCACTCCTCCATACCACATACCAAATCTCTACCCATGCCATATGTTGAAAGTAGGGATGATATTCCACGGTCTGCGCAAGCCTCCCCGCAAGAGGTTGTATTTGTCCACTATAGGCTCCAGATATGAGATCGGAGAGAGTTCCACTGCTAGACCTGCCAGAGGTCAAGGGATAGATTATGGGTTTGTCAGCACATAGCATGCTGAGAGAGAGCGACTGGGATTAGAGGATGTAGGGTACGGGGATTAGGGATACTTGGGTAGATCCGGGTGCAGAGGAGTTCAAGATAGCACCTAATGACCGTAGGAGAGGTCAACACTAGGTCGGAGAGCTTGCTGAGCTCCATGAGCGGATACACAGGACTTGTATGCCCTACTAGAGGATGCTCAGGATAGTAGGTCTCGTATATCACAGCGAGTCGATATGAACTCGCAGCGGGTCGATTTACTTATGGGGGATAGGATGACTCTCCAGGAGACCGTATGGATGGTGGAGGAGGAGGCCTATGCTTCCCGCGAGGCTTGGGCTCGTTCGATAGGATTGAGCCAGGCGACTCATCAGGAGCTTCAGACCCATCGTGATCATGTGTATGCACATGAGACCTATCTACAGGCACACCGACACGATACAGCTAAAAGTTACTCTCTTCGGACACAGAACCAGGTACATGGAGCCGCTTTTAGATGCAAGCATATGATGTTAGCAGCACTTCGAGGTTTTTGAGAGACCGATCGTAGGCGCCAGGACCAGATGGTAGAGGCTCTCCGAGTCATCAGAGACATGAGGCGAGAGATGAGTGACATGCAGGCTGAGTTGTTGGCACTGCGAGAGCCGCATAGGAGAGCTAGACAGCCAGGACCAGAGGCTAGAATTCCAGATCACTAGGAGGCTTCTGGGGACGCCGACAGTCACATTTAGTGATTTATGTTATTGTATCTTGCTAGGTCATTGTACAGGCATGTTAAGTATTAGGGGTTTTCCCCGCTAGCATAGCCTTAGATCTTTTGTATTGTATTATGTGTATTCAGACGACTATTTCATGTAAAATTTTCAAAGTTATGAATGAAATGGATGTGTTACTTTGTACTATATACTTCTCTTGTGTTGATTATCTCATCTATATATTATTATATTCTGTCATATAACCTCATGTTTTGTCTTTTGTGATCTAGACAAATCATGGCACCTACAACCAGAGGAGGACCAAATACCCATGTCAATGACACCAACCCAAACAACATGACCCCCGAATCCGTCCAAGCAATGATCGACCAAGCTCTCTTGCGAAACTCCACCAATGGAGATGGAAGCCACAGTTCGCACGGGGATAACCGAAGGAACGTGCAAACTGCGCGTCCTTGTTTCTACGCTGATTTCATGAAGTGCCAACCTTTGAACTTCAAAGGGGCTGAAGGCGTGGTCGGTTTAGCTCGACGGATTGAAAAGATGGAGTCAGTTTTCAATATCAGCGGTTGTGCATTTGAGAATTAAGTTAAGTTTGCCACCTGCACTCTGTTGGGTGCTGCCTTGACTTGGTGGAATGGTCAGATAAGAACCTTAGGTCCAGAGGCATATGCCATGACTTGGGAAGTACTCAAAAGAAAGATGAGGGTCATAGTATGTCCGCAGGGTGAAATCAAGAAACTGGAAATCGAGTTGTGGAACATAAAAGTCAAGGGAAACGACGTTCCAGCATACACTGAACGTTTCCAAGAGTTAACCCTAATATGTACCAAGTTTGTTGCCAATGAAACCGAGAAGATTGACAAGTACCTCTAGACGGACCTTCTGACAAACCATTTTATGGAATGTCAAAGCTTGCAAAAACCCAACGAATTGGTGAGACTATTGAGTTGGCATGACTTGATGACAGAAACTCCTCCTATGTGGAGACGACAGAGACACAATCTGACAACAAAAAGAGGGCTGATGATTCATCCAGAAACAACCATGGTCACCAACAACAACCCTTCAAAAGGCAGAATGTCGCCAAAGTCTACAACATGGGGACAGGCGAAAGGAAGCCGTATGGGGGATCCTTGCCCAAGTGCAACAAGTGCCATCTCCACCACAATGGCCCGTGCACCCAGAGGTGCCACAAGTGCAACAAGATAGGGCACTTTGCTCGCGATTGCAGGAGTACTGGTAACACAAATGTTGCTAACACTCAGAAGGGCAATGGGGCAACTCCCAAAGGAAATGGTTGTTTTGAGTGTGGAGCACCAGGACACTTTAAGAGAGATTGTCCAAAACTGAAGAATAAAAATGGAGGAAATGGGAATGCACAAGGATGGGTTTATGCAGTTGGGAATGCAGAAAAGAGGGGAAATACACCAGGAAACCTGATGCAAATTGTCGCACTGGTACGTTCCTCTTAAAGTAATCACTTATGCATCTATCTTATTCGACACTGGTGCCGATAGAAGCTTTATATCCACTGCATTTAGTTCCTTGATAAACATCGCCTCAATTCTATTAGAAAATTGTTATGATGTTCGAATTAGGCCGATGGGAACCTAGTCAAGATAGAACAATTATTCGGAGTGCCACCTTAATTCTTTCGACATCCGTTCAACATAGATCCTAATGCCGTAGAACTGGTAGTTTCGATGTTCATTATCGTATGGATGAATTGGTTAAGAAAGAATATCACGCTGTGTCGTATGGATGAGAAACTTGTTCAAGTTCCCTACGGGAATGAAACTTTGACTTTTTGCGGTAAACAAAAAGTTATGCAACGGTGAGAATTCCGAGTTGACAGTTATTCATGTTCAAAAGCTCAAGAGTTCTTGGCCAAGGGATGCCACGGTTTTGTAGCACAGATATCCGCCTATGAACGGTGAGACAAGTCGGAAAAGGAACAGAAGAGAACGTACAATCGTTTGTCCGAGATTTTTCCAGAGTATTTCCGAGGACGTGCCAGGTCTTCCTCCCAGCTCGAAGTGGAATTTCAAATCGACCTTTATTTCCAGGAGCGCTCCCGAAAGCACGAGGCCCCATATCGATTGGCACATCCGAAATGAAGGAATTATCAGAACAATTACAAGAGATTTCCGACAAAGGATTCATAAGGCCTAGTTCATCACCTTGGGGAGCCCCGGTCTTGTTTGTCAATAGAAGGGAGGGGTCGTATCAGGTATGTGCATCGACCTTACCGCGAGTTAAACAAAACTGACAGTAAAGAATCGTTTATCACTCACGGAGGATCGTCGATTTGTTGTCATTCAAGGATCAGTATTATTCGAAGATAGATCTGAGATGGATATCACCAGCTTTTTAAAGAGTACTGAGAAACAGACAATTCGAAGACCACTTTCGAACTCGGTTATGGCCATTACGAGGTTTCAGGTTATGCTTTCGGAATGACAACGCACCTGCGGTATTCTGGACCTCATGAACCGAGTGTGCAAGCTTACTTGGATTAAATTCGTAATTGTCTTCATCGATGACATACTTATTTATTTCAAAGAGAAAGGGCAGCATGAAGAACACCTTAAAGCAATTCCTGGGATATGCTTAGAAGAAAAGTTGTACGCAAAGTTTTCAAAATGTGAATTTTGGATTCGGAAGGTTAATTTCTCGGACATGTCATTATGTAGAGGCATTACATGTGGGACCCGGCCAAAGATAGAGTCTATCAAGGATTGGGCATCTCCAAAGACACAACGGTGATCCGCCAATTTCTAGGTCTTGTGGTTACTAACGACAGTTCATTGAAGGGATTTTCGAAGATTGTCTAAGCAATGCGAAAACTTTCGATGGGAATCAAGTTCGATTGGGGAGAAAGGAAGAGAACGCTTTTCCAAGTGATAAAGCTGAGTTGTGCAGTGCCCCAAATCAGCTTTACTTGAAGGGGTAGGCGATGACTTTGTGGTATACTGCTGATGGCATTCACACAAAGGCTTAGGGTGCGGTTGTTAATGCTGAGGAGAGAAGGTGATTGCTATGCTTCTCGAAGTTTAAAAGTTCAGAGGAAGAACTGACACACGCACGATTTGAGCTTGTATCGGTAGTTTTGCCCTAAAGATATGGAGACACAATTTTATACGGAACCAGGAATGCACCGTATTCAGCCGACCATAAAAAGGCTACAACAACCTTCTCGATCAGATAGGAGCTTAACATGAGGCACGGCGTTTTCAGGCTAGAATTGCTGAGTGACTACGACTTGTGTGTGATATTCGTATCATCCAGGGAAAGCAAACGTAGTGGTCCGTATGCCTGGGACGTAAAGAACGGATTGAGCTATTTGCGGTTCGAGCCTTATTATGACAAATTGGTTAGGATCTTCCCAAGAATACTAGAAGCTAGATCGAAGCCAGAAACCAGAGAATATGTAAATGAAGACGAAGACGTATAGGAGGTATGATCCGAAGGGATATACCCAAGGAAGATTGGAACCACGTGCAGATGGACACTAAGCTTACACAGCAGGAGTTGATTACCTTTCTATGGAGACTTAGATCCGTGTTATGCACAAATCCCACAATCGAAATATGCTTATCCATCCCGGTTCGAAAGATGTACTGAGATGATAAGAAAGAAAATTTATTTTGGTGGCCAATCATGAAGGCTGACATCGCCTCGTATGTAGCAAAATGCTTGACTTGCTCAAGGGTCAAGGGCCGAACATCAATAAGGCCATCAAGATTGCTAGTACAACCAGAAATACCTGAAGTGAAGTGGTGTATATATAACAATGGATTTTATCACAAACTTCTTTAGGTCGTACCGGTTGTGACCACATCTGGGTGATTTGTGGATCGACTTACAAAATTTGCCCACTTCTTTCCAATACGAGAGAATGATATCTCCGTTGGTTAAATTGGCACGAGGTATGTACTTGATCCGGATAGTGGCAAGAATCGGGATTACCTGCCTCAAATTATCTGTGATCGTGATGGAAGATTCACCTTCAATTTTTGGAGATCATTTCAAATATGCTTTTGGGAACGGATATTAAGCATGAGCAACTGCGTTTCATCCAGAAACTGACGGCCAGAGCGAGAAGACATTCAAACTCTCGTGGAATTGCTAGTGACTTGCGTGGATCTGATTTTGGCAAAGGCTGTTGGTTAAGCATTTGCCTTGGCCGAGTTCTCTTTTACAAAACAGGTTATCACATGTGCATATAGGCCGCCCGTATGTGGCGTTGTATGGTCGAAAATGTTGATCACCATTGTCTGGGCGAAGGTTGGAAGCCAATGACTGCGTCCAGAAATAATCCAGGAAAAACGGAAATGATCGTCCTGATCAAGCAAAGATGCAAGCACGGCACTATGACGAACAAATGTAGTTATTACGATGATCGGAAGCGAAAGCCGATGGAAATCGAAGATGGAGACAGAGTACTGCTCCAAGGTCTCACCATGGATAAGGTGTCGTACGGTTCGGTAAGGGAGTAAGCTGAACCCGAGATACGTCGAGGACCTTTCAAAGTGTGAGACAAAAGTTGAAAGGTTGCCTAGAGGCAGGAACTTCCTCAAGGAGTTGAGCTGAGTTCACCATACTTTCATGTGCTAATCTGAGATATGTTATGCCGATGGATAACCATAGTCATGCCGTGTTTAGAAGGAATTCATATGTGACGATATGCTAGTTGATGGAAGAGAGGGCCCGTGAAATCATTGGAAAGGAGGATCAACGATGAAGCGGAGCCGGATACCATGGTTAAGGGTGCGCTGGTTCTCTAAGCGGGGCCCTGGAGTTTACTTGGGAACGTGAAGAATCGTTCAAACAAAAAATACCCAAATCTCTTCACAAACCGGGCTTCGTCATCTATACAAGGTCTTTAACGCTTTGAGGACCAAGCTTTTTTAACGGAGTGAGACTGTAAACATTTCTCTTGTTTCATGTCTCTTGTTCGACTATATAATGTCTTCTATTTATTTTAGGCCGGCTCGCGTTTGTTTTAATGTTTACTTTTAAGCTAAACCGTGTAGACTAGAAATAATCAATAAATGTAAACGGTCACCAAATAAATTAAGGTTTACATCAACCAAGTAAGGAATAATTATTTTGAGAATAATTATGTACTTTGGCGTTGTTTTATTTTTTTGTCAACGTAAAAGGGGTTCGTTACCGCGATAAATACATTTGGACGCACCCCGGAAATACCTAGACATACCTAGACTCAAACCAATACCCACTTTGAGAGCCTAAACACAAAATTTAATCAAGTCTTGTGTTTATATCACTTTAGTGTCGAATATGGACAAGTAAACCCACAACAAATCGTCCCATGTGGATTTAATTACTAGCAAATCAACCTAATGATACTTAAGGGTACATGTACATCCCCTAAGTCATTAAGACATGTCCTAATGGTCTCCTACTAGTCCCTTACCCAATGGTTAATACCCATTTTGCTTCCCTTGCTCTTCCTAGTCACGGTTAACAATGAAACAACACACCAAGACATAAGATTTCCATAATCTAGCAAATCTTGTACATCTTTAGCTCATTAAAGCTTGTACTTATGGTGGTTTAGCAAAAACCTGAGTGGATTATACTTTAAACCCTAAAACAGCATATTTGGCACGATTCGGTTTGTGTGTGTGGACTAGGAAAGTTAACTAGACTTCTTACCTATAAATGCACACTCACAACTACACTTAACACATTTTCCAAACCCTTAATACTCTCTCCAAGTGAAACTTCTCTCGATTATTCCTCCATCTCTTTCGGTGTACATCTAACCGAGTTGCAACCAACCTATATTTAATCCAAAGACTCAAGGAAGCTTTTGAAAGATCGAGTATAAAGGTTTAAGGGATATACAAACTAAGGGTCTAAGGTTATAAGCTTTGGCGTTATAGATAACACGTTTGGGTTGTTACGGGTAGAGATCACTTCGCAACACTCATATCAGGAATACTAGGACCCTTGTAAGTCGAACTAACTCGTTCATAATCCTTTACTACTCGCTATGAATCATAAACTTGTTAATCAACATGAGGAAACGCGACCATGCATGGTACGACCCATGCATGGTTCATGCAACTTTTCAAACGTTAAGTAAAGCCTTATGTGGTGTGTACGTAGTCTAAAACACGTTAATGTACGAAGTTAGGGCTTAGCACACGGCGAATTTATTGTCCAAGTTCACTTTGACCCTTGTTTTTATTTGTGAGAAATGTAAGACAAACTACACGTTAACTTTACAAGTAAGATTAATAACTTGGGCTTAGGATCGTAATTAATGGTTGTGGACGAATGCATGTATCCGAATTACAAATTTATAATGATAACTAACGCCAAACTAACATGTCGAGACCTAGAAATCATTTAGCAAATCCAAGGGGGCTAGGTTCGGGTCACTTGGGCTTGGCAGCCCACTATTGGTGGCCCAACAGGCCCAACGAGTCATGTGAAATAAGCTACGCCTTATGAATAAACCGAGTATAAGTAGAGACTAGGAATGCTTATTTGTTCGACTTGGGCTTTGCAAGAGTACTTTCGTAAAACACACGCCCTTAATGGGCTCACTAGTCCATTTGCGAGCCCAACGCGAGCCCATGAGCTATAATAAGCTTAAACAGCTTATTTCTGAGTTTACGCGGCTTATTAAGCTTAAAATGAAACTAAGAACCTTAATGGACCCTTTGGCATGCGTCGTTGAGCCAAACGAACCTAAGTGGGCCTTCTAGCCCATTATCGAGTCACAATAAGCCACGCTCGAATAAGCTCCCAAGTTATTCGAGAGCTTAAGCAGCCGATAAGCCTTCTAAAAATCCTAGAAAGGTCATTGGACCCAAGGGGATTAAGACCAAACCCCTAGAACCCTTACCGGGTTGCTATAGGGCCCAATAGGCCCAACGGTGAGCTTATTAGCTTATCAAATAAGTTAAATAAGCAACGGACCTCCTAAGTGCTTATTGGACCTCAATGTACTTAACGGACCCTAATGGACCCAACAAGACCCTTTAAAAACCTTACCGGGCCTTAACAGGCCCAAGACCGGCCCAACAAAAATGCTTTTAGCTTAATTGGCTTATTTGGAATAAGCTGAAAAAGAAAATAGTTTGTTCGGCTTGATGCAAGTTGGAAAAGCACTAGGAAGAGTCTAAAAACTCTAAACACCCTTATCGGGTTAAGTTATTGGGCCCATAAGCCCAATAAGCTTCGAAAATATATGCTTCATAATGTCATCGAGCTTATTTTAAGCTTAACAGCCCCACGTGAGCTTATTAACGACTTTTAGACTTATTAAAACTATAACGGGCCTCTAAAAAGCTAAACGGACCTTAACGGGCCCAATAAGGCCCGTTAAGCCAAAAATAAGCTCGATAAGCTTATTTTAAGCCGAAACAACTTTTTATAAACTTAATTAAGCTTAACATAGAAAAATAACACTTGTTGAACTTGATTTAGAACTAAAATGCAATTTTCGCAAACTAAGGGACTAAAAGTGTCAAATTCGAAAACATACGGATTTGATTGCCATTTTCGAAATTCGGCAATAATTTCCAGGGACGTTCCTGTACATCTGTAAAACATTAGGGACTAATTTTAAAAACCATAAGATAAGTTGTAAAATCCCGAACGTCAAAGGACTAGTTATGACATTCTTGAAACTAGAAGGTTTAAAGCGTAAATGTTATTACTTTATAAACCTAAGGACTAAAAGGTAACGGCTAAAAACCTACGGGTACGAGACAAAAGGGAATAAATAAAACACTTAACACGTCGGTCAAACATTAAGGTATTCGGACATCGAACGGCTTTAATAACACGTTAATAAATAAGTATATTTATTAATAATGATTTCACGTTTATCGAGAACCATCGAAATTATAAAAACAATGATCTTGTGCATCACCACACAAGTGATAACGGTATATATAAACTTAAAATGGGATTTAGTTTATACAATGAGTCGTTAGCTTAAATGTGTAAACTAAGACTTGACCGTACTTACTTAGGTACTTAACGGTGTGATCCACTACCTACTTGGATACTTGTTATCATTCAGAGAACTACCGGCTAAGGTGAGTTCATAGCCCCATGCTTTACAATTATTTAAATGATTTACATCCTTGGGGTGAGAACATGCTTTGTTTTACAAACTGGACGCAAGTGTACATTTTATACTATGATTACGTGTTTGCCTAAGTTACCATAACCCTTTTTTTTGTCCATGATCATGAACTGTTAATTGCATAGATGTGATTGGGAATTACATTGTGCGGGCGCGAATGTTATGGATAGATCTATTAGGGATTGACAATCCCCGTTCGGGTGACTAGCTATCACTGGGAACGAACGCATACCATGTCGAATTTGGGATGTTGCAGGGTTAGCACATCATTCACGGACACCTGTTGGCAAATTATATTTGCATCCATATATGTCGAGCTTCGGTGTCATGAGCTTAGGAAACGTAATTACTTTTATGATGTTTGCATTTGTTGCTTAATCATGCACTTGGAAATCTTGCGGTCCTACCATCGATTTACACAAACCTATGAATTCACCAACTTTATGTTGACGTTTTAAGCATGTTTTTCAGGTCAATAAGGCACGAGGTGCGATGATACATTGGGAGTCAATAATTGAAGAGTCAACACTTAAGATTTGGGGTCTTATTACACTTTGGGGACAATTGTTATAAACCGAAATCTTTATCTATTTTGTTGAACCATTTGAAGCCATGAGCTTATGTAACAAACAAGTATTTTGTTAATCCAATGTATCTTTTTCAAACGACACGTTTAGTAGTCGTTCTCTGATCTTGTGCTATTGACCCAATAATGTAACGCCTTCGGATATTCAACATTCCGCTGCATACTCAGATTTGAGGGTGTTACAGATTGGTACCAGAGCCAAGGTTATAGAGAACCAGGTCAAAAGTTTTTGTCTGGACTATAACCATTTTCAAAACTGTTTTCACAAATGGGATTTGTGAGGGACATACATGCATTACTTGTTTACTTCTAGCGCATATATATTTATATGACATGCATTGCTAAAGCATTAGTAGGGTACTAAGTGCTTACCTGATTAATATACGTGTATATAAATGATATTACGTATATTACTATAAGGACTTTATTATTAAAGCCTTACAAACATATCTTATCGATTTTCTTATAAGAAATACTTATATAAGTTATTTTACTTTTTGCAGTAACCATGTCTTCTGCGACGTCAGATGTTACCTACACTTCCGTCTACTCCGACTCTGAGCCCGGCAGAGCTTTCTGGGGAGCCGATTATGAGGAGAAGGAAGTATCGGAGGGAGACATACCACGAGTCATCGTACTAGGATACGACGGACTCCCGCTACAGCCAGTAGCCCCACCATCACCAGATTACATACTAGGTCCACAGATACTACCAGTTCCTCAGGACGAGGATGAGCGTGAGCCTATGTTCATACAGGCGCATGACCCTGACTACGTACCGGAGCCTATATACCCCGAGTACATACCCTTAGAGGATGACCATGAGCTTCCGGCTGAGGAACAGCCATTACCACCTGTTGATTCACCCACTGCTGAGTCACCCGGATATGTTACTGAGTCGGATCCCGAGGAGGATCCGGAGGAGTACGAGGATGATAAGACAGAGGATGGACCGGTTGACTATCCTATGGACGGGGGAGATAATGGAGATGATGGATATGATGGGGATGATGATGACGACGACTCATCTGGGGATGACGCCAGAGACGAGGATGATAAGGACGAGGAGGAGGAGGAGGAGCACTTAGCTCCGGCTGACTCTACCGTCGAACAGAGCCTGTTATACCACCACCCTCCACTGACATTACTGTTGGGGCTAGGATTACTGTCCGACCCCAAGCTTCTGTAACCCTTCCATCAGAGGCAGA